>JAHFWG010000190.1:62184-78393 GCA_020233015.1 Callinectes sapidus | reverse complement strand
GGAGGAGGAGGAGGGCCGAGTCTAGATTTGAGGGAGGAGGAGGAGGAGGAGGAGGAGGAAGAGGGAGGAGGAGGAGGAGGAGGAGGGCCGAGTCTAGATTTGAGGGAGGAGGAGGAGGAGGAGGGGGGGCCTAACCTAGCTTTAAGAGAAGAAGAAGAAGAGGAGGAGGAAGAAGAGGAAGAAGACGAAGAGGAGGAAGACTCAAAAATCCTCCTCCTCTTCTTCCCCTCCCCTCCTCCTCCTCCTCCTCCTCCTCCTCCTCTTGTGACCTCCCAATTTCTTCCTCTTCTTCCTCTTTAATCCTTCTTCTTCATCCGAACTCGGCGAAATGGACCTTTTTTTACTATTTTTACCATTATTGTTGTCATTTTTATTGCCATTTTCGCCGGGGTCGGACGCGCTTGGGCTATTTTTGGGGCTATTTTTGGGGCTATTTTTGGGGGGCTATTTTCTTGGGCTATTTTTTGGGGGCTATTTTTTTTGGGCTATTTTTGGGGGGCTATTTTTTTGGGCTATTTTTTGGGAGATATTTTCTTGGGCTATTTTTTGGTGGCTATTTTCTTGGGCTATTTTTTGGGCTATTTTTTAGGCTATTTTCTTGGGCTATTTTTTGGTGGCTATTTTCTTGGGCTATTTTTGGGGGCTATTTTTTGGGCTATTTTTGGGGGGCTATTTTCTTGGGCTATTTTTGGGGGGCTATTTTCTTGGGCTATTTTTGGGGGGCTATTTTTTGGGGGCTATTTTTGGGGGGCTATTTTCTTGGGCTATTTTTTGGGGGCTATTTTCTTGGGCTATTTTTTGGGCTATTTTTTGGGCTATTTTTAGGCTATTTTGGGGGGGTATTCTTGGGCTATTTTTTGGTGGCTATTTTCTTGGGCTATTTTTGGGGGGCTATTTTCTTGGGCTATTTTTTGGGCTATTTTTTGGGGGCTATTTTTTGGCCTATTTTTTGGGGGCTATTTTTTTGGGCTATTTTTTGGGGGCTATTTTCTTGGGCTATATTTTGGGGGCTATTTCTTGGGCTATTTTTTGGGCTATTTTTGGGGGGCTATTTTCTTGGGCTATTTTTTGGGCTATTTTTTGAGAGGGAGAGGGAGAGTGAGAGGGAGAGTGAGAGGGAGAGTGAGAGGTTTTTTTTATTATTTTTTTAAATTTTTATACGTACATTAATATATAAATAAATACCAATAATAATACTAATAATAATAGAGAGAGTGAGAGGGAGAGTGAGAGTGAGAGTGAGAGGGAGAGGGGGTAGGTGTCCGATAAAATATAAAAATAAATCAATAAAAATATAGGAATAAAAATAATAATAATAATAATAAATAATAAATACCACACTCACTCTCTCTCTCTCTTTTCTCTCCATTTAACCCCTCTCACTCTCTCTTTTCTCTCCAATGCAACCCCTCTCCCTCTCTCTCTCTCTTTTACCTCCATCGTCATCATCAGGACCGATAAAAAAAATACACATAAAAATAGGAATAAATAAATAATAATAATAAATACCAAAATAACACGCTATTTTGTCCCTCTGTTTCTGCAAAGTTAGAGCGAGAGATTAAAGAGAGAGATTAAAGAGAGGGATTAAAGATAGGCCGGGGGTGGGTGGCGGATTTGAGTGGGAAAAAAAGTGAGATAGTTCTAATTAAAAGGGGAATTGTGTAAGGATAGTAAAAAAAGAAAAAATTAGAGTGAGAAATTAAAGAGAGTGGATTAAAGAGAGTGGATTAAAGAGAGAAATTAAAGAGAGAGATTAAAGAGAGAGATTAAAGATAGGTGACGGATTTGAGTGGGAAAAAAAGTGAGATAGTTCTGATTAAAAGAGAAATAGTGTAAGGATAGTAAAAAAAGAAAAATTAAAGATAGAAATTAAAGAGAGAATTAAAGAGAGAAATTAAAGAGAGGGTTAGAGCTAGGTCTCCGATTTGAACGAGAAAAAGAGCAAACTGGAGAGAAAATAATGAGAAATAACGTAGGGATATTCAGAAAAAATTAGAGATTAAAGAGAGAGATTAAAGAGAGAAATTAAAGAGAGGGGAGGGGGTAGGTGTCCGATTTGAGCGAGAAAAAGACCGGGATGTACAGAATTTGATGGGGAATTACATAGGGATGGTTAGAGAAAATTAGAGCGAGAAATTAGAGATTAGAGTGAGATATTAGAGCGAGGGGAGTAAGTATATGACCGATTTTAACGGGGAAAAAAGCAAAACAGAGAGAATTTAACGGGGAAAAAGATAGAAATAGTGAGAAAAAAAAATTAAAGATTAGAGCGAGAAATTAAAGCGAGAAAAGACCTAAACGACCAATTTTGACGGGGAAAAAAGCAAAATAAAGAGAATTAAACAGGGAAAAAAGTGGAAACGAAGGGAAACAACTAGAAATAAAAAAAATAAAATTAGAGCGAGAAATTAAAGCGAGGGAAAGAAGTATTTGACCGATTTTAACAGGGAAAAAAGCGAAATAAAGAGAATTTTAAGGAGAAAAACATAAAAATAGTCTTAAAGAAAAAATTAAAGATTAGAGCGAGAGATTAAAGCGAGGGAAAGAAGTATTTGACCGATTTTAACAGGGAAAAAAGCAAAATAAAGAGAATTAAACGGGGAAAAAGACAGAAACGAGGGAAAAAAGGGGAAAAAAAAGGGGAAACAGCTCACGGTGATGTTTATGTGTCTAAAGAGGGGAAAAAAGTGGAAAAACAACAAAAACGACCGATTTTAACAGGGAAAGAAGCAAAATAAAGAGAATTTAGTGGGGAAAAAAGTGAAAATAAAGGAAAAAAAGGGGAAAAAAGGGGAAACAGCTCACGGTGATGTCCATGTGTCTAAAGAGGGGAAAAAAGTGGAAAAACAACAAAAACGACCGATTTTAACAGGGAAAGAAGCAAAATAAACAGAATTTAGTGGGGAAAAAAGTGAAAATAAAGGAAAAAAAGGGGAAAAAAGGGGAAACAGCTCACGGTGATGTCCATATGCCTGAAGAGGGGAAAAAAGTGGAAATTAAAGCAAGAAAAGAAGTATTTGACCGATTTTAACAGGGAAAAAAGCAAAATAAACAGAATTAAACGGGGAAAAAGACAGAAACGAGGGGAAACAGCTCACGGTGATGTCCATGTGCCTGAAGATGCACCTCTCCCTGCTGCACTTCCCACTCTTCCAGTAAACACAGACTGTCTCGTTCCTCAGGGCTGATTCTTCATGACGAAACTTGCAACTCTCTCCCTGAAAAATGAGGAAATGTTGTTAGTTTTTTGCCCGTATCTCTGTTTCCGTTAGGCCTACAACTTTTTTAGGCCTATAGAAAAAATCAGCGATGTTTTCTCTATCTTCTCATAAATTTTGGCTGTCCTAACTATCCTCCTTCATAGTTAAAATAGTCGATTTGTAAACTTGCAACTCTCTCCCTGAAAAATGAAGAAATGTTGTTAGTTTTTTGCCCGTATCTCTGTTCTCATTAGGCCTAGGGTATTTTTAGGCCTATAGAAAAATTCGGCAATGCTTTTTCTATATACTAACTGATTTTGGCTTTCCTGACTATCCTCCTTCATAGTTAAAATAGTCGATTTGTAAACTTGCAACTCTCTCCCTGGGAATGAGGAAATGTTGTTAGTTTTTTGCCCGTATCTCTGTTTTCGTTAGGCCTACAACTTTTTTAGGCCTATAGAAAAAATCAGCGATGTTTTCTCTATCTTCTCATAAATTTTGGCTGTCCTGACTATCCTCCTTCATAGTTAAAATAGTTGATTTGTAAACTTGCAACTCTCTCCCTGAAAAATGAAGAAATGTTGTTAGTTTTTATGCCCGTATCTCTGTTCTCATTAGGCCTAGGGTATTTTTAGGCCTATACAAAAAATTGGCGATGTTTTCTCTATCTTCTCATCAATTTTGGCTTTCCTATCTCCCTTCCTTCATAGTTAAAATAGTAGTTTTCTAAGATAGTCTGACACCAAAACCCAAAATTTTTCACGTCTTTACCTCTGAAAGTTTGTACATTTTCCTCCATATCTCCCTTCATATTTTTCCTACAACTTTTTAGGCCTATAGGAAGATTCGGCAGTGTTTTTTCTATATGCTAACTAATTTTGACCATCCTAACTATCTTCCTTCATAGTTAAAATAGTGGTTTTCTAAGATAGTCTGACACCAAAACCCAAAATTTTTCACGTCTTTACCTCTGAAAGTTTTTATATTTTCCTCCATATCTCCCTTCATATTTTTCCTACAGTATTTTTAGGCCTATAGGAAGATTTGGCAATGTTTTCTCTATCTTTTCATAAATTTTGACTATCCTAACTATATTCCTTCATAGTTAAAATAGTAGTTTTCTAAGATAGTCTGAAGTCAAAACTCAAAAATTTTCACGTCTTTACCTCTGAAAGTTTTTATATTTTCCTCCATATCTCCCTTCATATTTTTCCTACAGTATTTTTAGGCCTATAGGAAGATTTGGCAATGTTTTCTCTATCTTTTCATAAATTTTGACTATCCTAACTATCTTCCTTCATAGTTAAAATAGACAATTTGTAAGATAATCTGACACCAAAACCTAACATTTTTTCACATTTTTACCTCCAAATGTTTGTATTCTTTCCTCCATATCTCCCTCCACATTTTCCCTCCACCTTCCCTCCACCCACATAAAGTTTCCTCCATCTTTCCTCCACCTTTCCCTCCACTCCTGACTATCCTAACTATCCTCCTTCATAGTTAAAATAGTCAATTTGTAAAGACATTCTGAGGTAAAAAAAATGGAAAAAAATGATTAAAAATAATATTAATCTGGAGAGAGAGAGAGAGAGAGAGAGAGAGAGAGAGAGAGAGAGAGAGAGGAAAAAGAGAGAGTGAGAGGTAAAAAGAGAGAGAGGTAAAAAGAGAGAGTGAGAGGTAAAAAGAGAGAGTGAGAGGTAAAAAGAGAGAGAGAGAGGTAAAAAGAGAGAGTGAGAGGTAAAAAGAGAGAGTGAGAGGTAAAAAGAGAGAGTGAGAGGTAAAAGAGAGAGGGAGCGGTAACCCACCTTAGTACACGAGGAATAATAGTAGAAGTAACAGTCATTTTCTCGCTCCATGGCGGAATTGTGGGTAATTTAGGCCTACAGATCGATAGGCCTACCCTTTGCCAGTCCCCCGGTAGGCCTAACTCTCCTCGGGCGGCCCTGGAATAGGCGGAAAATAGGCCTAAGTCAAATTTCCTACGATTTGTTTACGGTTTCAGCCTGGCAAGATGGTGGTGGTGGTGGTGGTGGTATGTCGATATTTTGGGTTTTTTAGAGATTTTTAGGGTTTTTTAGGAACTTTTGGGGTTAATTCGATATTTCTTTATTTTGGGGGTTGAATTTTGGGGTTATTTTGGTGTTTTTTGGTGTTTTTTTGGTGGTTTTTGGATGTTGATAATTTGGGTTTTCCTCTTCCTCTTCTTGTGGCGTGGGATATCAAGATGGCGGTTACTCGTATCTATTTGAATTAATTTTCCCTTTTTTTTTATTTCTATTATTTATTGTGTTTTTATTAGGTATTATTGTTTATTTACATGTTTTTATTTATTTATTTGATGTTTGTTGGTGTTTTTTTGTGTGTTTTTTTTGTGTTTTTTTGAGTATTTATATTAATGTCGATAATTTGAGACATACATACATACAGACAAAATAATGTAAAATAATATATATATATAAAAAAATCCCTAAAAATTCCTTAACAAAAATAATTAATAGAACAAAAAAGACTTAAAATTAATTATCAAGTCTTTTTTTACTTAGAAATTAAAGAAAAACGATAAAAAGTGAAACATATTATTAAAATACCTAAAAAATCCCTAAAAATCCCTTAACAAAAATATTAATAGAACAAAAAACACTCAAAATTAATTATTAAAGGTTTTTTTTACATAGAAATTAAAGAAAAACGTTAATAAGTGAACCAAAACATTAAAACAAAGAAAGACATACAGACATACAGACACTAAAAAAATATAACCAAAAAACCCTAAAAATCCCATAACAAAAATAATTAATGGAACAAAAAGTACTCAAAATTAATTACTAAGTCTTTTTTATATAGAAATTAAAGAAAAGTAGGAAAAAATTAACCAAAACATTAAAACTGTCACATACTTAATAAAAATACTAAAATAACCTTAATAATTACTTAAAACAAATAAGTCATAGAACAAAAAAGGCTTAGAAATAATTATTACACCTTTTTTTACTTACAAATTACATAAAAACATTAAAAACTGAACAAAAACAATAAAACAGAGATAGCGAGACATACATACAGACAGACACGCCATTAAAATACTAAAATAACCTTAATAATTACTTAAAACAAATAAGTCATAGAACAAAAAAGGCTTAGAATTAATTATCAAACCTTTTTTTTACATAGAAATTAACAAAAAAACATTAAAAACTGAACAAAAACATTAAAACAGAGATGGCGAGACATACATACAGACAGACACGCCATTAAAATACTAAAATAACCTTAATAATTACTTAAAACAAATAAGTCATAGAAGAAAAAAGGCTTAGAAATAATTATCAAGCCTTTTTTTACATAGAAATTAAAGAAAAGTAGTAAAAACTGAACAAAAACATTAAAATAGAGATGGCGAGACATACATACATACAGACACGCCATTAAAATACTAAAATAACCTTAATAATTACTTAAAACAAATAAGTCATAGAACAAAAAAGGCTTAGAAATAATTATCAAGCCTTTTTTTACATAGAAATTAAAGAAAAGTAGAAAAAACTGAACAAAAACATTAAAATAGAGATGGCGAGACATACATACATACAGACACGACATTAAAATACTAAAATAACCTTAATAATTACTAAAAATAAAAAAGTCATAGAACAAAAAAAGCTTAAAATTAATTATCAAACCTTTTTTTACTTAGAAACTTAAAAAAAACGATAAAAACTGAACAAAAACATTAAAACTGACACATACTTAATAAAAATACTTAAATAACCTTAATAATTACTAAAACCAAATAACTTATAGAACAAAAAAGGCTTAGAAATAATTATTACACCTTTTTTTACTTACAAATTACATAAAAACATTAAAAACTGAACAAAAACAATAAAACAGAGATGGCGAGACATACATACAGACAGACACGACATCAAAATACTAAAATAACCTTAATAATTACTTAAAACAAATAAGTCATAGAACAAAAAAGGCTTAGAAATAATTATCAAGCCTTTTTTTACTTACAAATTAAAGAAAATAAGGAAAAAACTGAACAAAAACATTAAAACAGAGATGGCGAGACATACATACATACAGACACGCCATTAAAATCCCTAAAAATCCCTAAAAATCCCTAAAAACAATAAACTAATAGAACAAAAAAAACTTAAAATTAATTATCAAACCTTTTTTTACTTAGAACCTTTAAAAAAACGATAAAAACTGAACATAAACATTAAAACTGACACATACTTAATAAAAATACTTAAATAACCTTAATAATTACTAAAACCAAATAACTTATAGAACAAAAAAGGCTTAGAAATATTTATTAAACCTTTTTTTACTTAGAAACTTAAAAAAAACGATAAAAACTGAACATAAACATTAAAACTGACATACTTAATAAGAATACTAAAATAACCTTAACATTAACTAAAAATAAATAACTTATAGAACAAAAAAGGCTTAGAAATAATTATCAAGCCTTTTTTTACTTAAAAATTAAAGAAAATAAGGAAAAAACTGAACAAAAACATTAAAACAGAGATGGCGAGACATACATACATACAGACACGCCATTAAAATCCCTAAAAATCCCTAAAAATCCCTAAAAACAATAAACTAATAGAACAAAAAAAGCTTAAAATTAATTACCAAACCTTTTTTTACTTAGAAACTTAAAAAAAACGATAAAAACTGAACATAAACATTAAAACTGACACATACTTAATAAAAATACTTAAATAACCTTAACATTAACTAAAAACAAATAAGTCATAGAACAAAAAAGGCTTAGAATTAATTATCAAGCCTTTTTTTACATATAAATTAACAAAAAACAATAAAAACTGAACAAAAACATTAAAACAGAGATAACAAGACATACATACATACAGACACGCCATTAAAATCCCTAAAAATCCCTAAAAATCCCTAAAATAAAAAAGTTATAGAACAAAAAGTACTTAAAATTAATTATTACACCTTTTTTTACATAGAAATTAAAGAAAAACGATAAAAACTGAACATAAACATTAAAAGTGACACATATTTAATAAAATACTTAAATAACCTTAACATTAACTAAAAATAAATAACTTATAGAACAAAAAAAGCTTAAAATTAATTATTACACCTTTTTTTTACTTACAAATTACATAAAAACAATAAAAACTGAACAAAAACATTAAAACAGAGAAGAAAGACATACATACATACAGACACGCCTTTAAAATCCCTAAAAATCCCTAAAAGTCCCTAAAAACAATTAACTTATAAAACAAAAAAGGCTTAGAAATATTTATCAAACCTTTTTTTACTTAGAAACTTAAAACAAACGATAAAAACTGAACATAAACATTAAAACTGACATACTTAATAAGAATACTAAAATAACCTTAACATTAACTAAAAATAAATAACTTATAGAACAAAAAAGGCTTAGAATTAATTATCAAGCCTTTTTTTTACATAGAAATTAACAAAAAAACATTAAAAACTGAACAAAAACATTAAAACAGAGATAATGAGACATACATACATACAGACACGCCATTAAAATCCCTAAAAATCCCTAAAAATCCCTAAAAACAAATAATTTACAGAACAAAAAAGGCTTAAAAATAATTATCAAGCCTTTTTTTTATATAGAAATTAAAGAAAAGTAGGAAAAACTGAACGAAAACATTAAAACAGAGATAGCGAGACACACAGACATACAGACACGTTATAAAAATAACCAAAAAGCCTTAATATTCACTAAAACTATTTACATTATAGAACAAAAAAGGCTCAAAAATAATTATCAAGCCTTTTTTTACATAGAAATTAACAAAAAAACGATAAAAATTTGAACATAAACATTAAAGCTGACAAAATGGCCACCCCCTTTTTGACAGAGAGAGAGGGACAGACGCCACACACATTTCCCACGGTAACTACCCTCATATTTTCCCCTTTTTCCCCTATTTCCCCTCAAGATAGGCCGGTTTGGAGGGCATAGGTGGAAAGAGCAGCCCTTTCCACCCCTGCCTAGGCCTATAGACCCCCCAGAATAGGCCTGAATAGGGAGATATGAGGGGAAATAAGGGAACTTTTCAAGGGAGGGTAAGCTTTTGTCTTCCCCGCCCCGCCCCGCATTCTGGGACACTCGTGTTTGTAGGCCTATTTGGTGATTTTTGGGCCTATTTAGTGGGTTTTTGGGTGTATTTTGTGGTTTTATTGGCTTATTTAGGCCTATTTTGTGTTTTTTAGGCCTGATTTGTGATTTTTGGTGAGTTTTTAGTGTATTTACGTGATTTTTAGGCCTAATTAGTGAGTTTTTTGGTCTAATTTGTTGTTCTTTGGTGTATTTAGTGGTTTTATTGGCTTATTTAGTGATTTTTTGTATATTTTGTGATTTTTTGGTCTTTTTGTGTTATTTAGGTATATTTTGTGATTTTTGAGTGTTTCTACGTGATTTTTTGTTATTTTTAGGTCTATTTGGTGATTTTTAGGCCTATTTAGTGAGTTTTTTGGTGTATTCAGTGGTTTTATTGGCTTATTTAGGCCTATTTTGTGTTTTTTAGGCCTGATTTGTGATTTTTGGATGATTTTTTAGTGTTTTTGTGATTTTTAGGTCTATTTAGTGTTTTTAGCCTATTTAGTGGGTTTTTGGGTGTATTTAGTGGTTTTATTGGCTTATTTAGTGTTTTTTAGGCTTATTTTGTGTTTCTTAGGCCTGATTTGTGATTTTTTTATGATTTTTGAGTGTTTACGTGATTTTTTGTGATTTTTAGGTCTATTTAGTGATTTTTAGGCCTTAATTGTGGGTTTTTTGGGTCTAATTAGTGATTTTTAGGCCTATTTTGTGTTTTTAGGCTTGATTTGTGATTTTTGGATGATTTTTTAGTGTTTACGTGATTTTTTGTGATTTTTAGGCTAATTAGTGGGTTTTTTGGTCTATTTAGTGATTTTTAGGCCTAATTAGTGGGTTTTTGGGTGTATTTTGTGGTTTTATTGGCTTATTTAGTGTTTTATTGGCTTATTTAGTGTTTTTTAGGTCTAATTAGTGTTTTTTTGGTCTATTTAGTGATTTTTTAGGTCTAATTAATGTTTTTTAGGTCTATTTTCTCTCTTTCTCTTTCTCTCTCTCTCTATTACTAATATTCTTTGTGATAATAATTTTTTTCCTCCACACCCCTCCACTTTTTCCTCCATATCTCCCTCCACATGTTACCTCCACCTTTCCTCCACCCACCCAAAGTTTCCTCCATCTTTCCTCCACCTTCTCTCCACTTTTGACTATCCTAACTATCCTTCTTCATAGTTAAAATAGTCAATTTGTAAGATAGTCTGACACCAAAACCTTAGAAAAATATCAGGTTTTGGTGTCAGATTATCTTACAAATTGACTATTTTAACTATGAAGGAAGATAGTTAGGATAGTCAGAAGGTGGAGAAAAAGACTTAGGAACTGTGTGATCTTTTACTAGACACTGTAGACACTATTCATAGAAAAATTCACTCATAAGTAGGCAAGAGGAGGAGAGAGTAGAAAGTAAGAGGTTTGTTTACATTTGGGGGAGGTTGGGTTACATTAGGGAGACAGAAGAGGATGGAGTATATTTCGTTTCACGCCTTTTCAGTTGCATTTGTTTACTATAGAGATTCACTTTATTGCTGAACTTAGGTACGTACTTGTTACACTCATGATGCAACACCATTGCTGAATTTACCTGATTTTTTTTCCTTAACTTTCTCTTAGGTTAACTTTCTTCATTGCCTTTTGCCTTTTTAGCCATTGTTTCCGCATTTCTTTTTCCATGGTCCTTCAACTTCATAACCTCCTTCATTCTTAAATTAATCTCTTGATTCTTGAAATTTCTGAGTGGAGCCATGATGATTTCTAGTCAGTGAAAATCACAATGCTGTGATGAGACAGAGGCAACAGAGGGTGTGTTGGGTGAGGGAAAGGTGCACGTGTGTACCAGCTGGGAGTTTGCTGGTGACAAACTAACATATTATGTAGTCCAACTGTTCAATGGTACCGACGTGGTTAGTCAGACACACATATATTGGATGCAATTAGGAGTATATTAAGGATAAATACTATTTTTACCTTAATATAATCATATGATCAGGTTCACATATCAATAATTCCATTTTGCTTATTAAAACAATTGATTATTGATATTTGGGAATGAAGGTACATATGAGAAAATCATATTGGGGGTAAATACTGCATTACTTTGAATTACTATTAGAATGGTCATGACATGTTCTTATGATGTCCTTTTCCAGCCTAAATTACACATTTTTACATTTGCATTGCAGAGAATGAAGTGGAAGGTGCTGGTTGGCTGCTAAGGAAGTACTTGACCCTCTTAGTGGGTCATGTCTCAGATACACTCTCTATTGCTACCTCTCCCTGGCCACCATCAACACACGCCTCACAGCACTCACATGCACCATATTCTGCAGCGAGACATTACAGGTATGACAATGGATGTTGTAATCTCCAAGTACTTTGATGAGTTTGCGCTTTTATTACAATCAGTCTTTACATGTTTCTTACACATTAGCTGTTCACACACAGGCAAATGTCATATCTGATTTGATATGTTTATTAAGTTGGATCTGAGTCAGGTGGGTGTTGCAGATGAGGACATTTTCCCTTCTTCAATCAAATACAGGAGGACAATAATTGTTTCAAGTATGAACTGGTAATGTTCACACAGTTACAGGCACCTAAAACCTCCACAATGAATGGAAGATTATTTGACTTGTCCCAATGTATGAAGGGAAGGAAGCCACATGCATTCACTTGCCTATGGTTTTCAGTAAAAAAAATGTTCACTGATGAATGTTGATGAATAATGTACTTTAGTAATAACAAAATGAGAATATATTATAAACAAGATGGGAAACAGCACCAGTGAACAGTGAGGTGGACAAAGCTGCCCATGTTAGCTGTCTGTGACTGCACTCATAAACAGTCAGTGAATACACGACAGGTCATCTGAGTTATTTGAGGCTAATCTCTACTCACAGCTAAATTACAATTCTTAAAATCTGGCAATAACATTGTTGTAAAGAAGAACAGTTGGTGCTTTTTGTTTTGTTTTGTTTGTATAACTCTATGTTAAGTATGCAGTATGTATCTTCCTTGATATACCATTGTGTTATATTCCTGAAAATGCCATTGTAGAGCAAATAGTTGTATAGTGAACTTAGATTGAAGAAGAGAAATATGTGTGTGTTATAAGACCCTAATATATGTGCTTCTAAAAGCCATAAAACCTTTGAAATATTATTAAATATAGTTATTACCTAAAGTAATAGAACACATATGATGCATGTAGTCAGAAGGGCAAAGTCGCCATTTCAGCCATTTTTAGTTATGGGTGTGGACGAGAGAGGTGGGTGCAAGCCTCCTCAATCATGTTGCGTTGGTTGCCTGGCAATATTCACTCATCTAGCTGAGATACAGAGGGCTGAACACTTTATTTTATCTTTTTGAGCTGGAGAAGCAAAGCAAGTCCAGATTTTGTGGTCAGAAGGGTGAAGTCATCTTTCTGCTTCCTGACTGGCCAGCCAATCAGAGAGCAGAGGGAGGGTGTATACACACATCCAGTGCTCAGTCGATTGGCAACTTCTACCACTCACACCGCCTGCTGGTCTCTCTTAGCTCCTCTTATTGTTACATTATTATACCTTAAACATGAATGAAAAGGTAAGCAATGATGACAGTGACACTGCAGGACCTCCAAAGAAGGAGAGACATGAAGAAAGAGCGCAGAAACGTGCTAGTGGAAAGGCATATACTACTACAAGTGGAAGTTTGATGCCACCAAAATAGACAGGTCCAGCATGAATACATGCAATTATAAATGTTGTGATGTACTAGATATAGACTACATTCATACTATCTTTTTCTTGCCTTGACTTACACAACAAACAAACCCAGTACTTAAATGATCCTTTGTCATTTAAGGAGGTGAAGCAATCACATATAATAGATTTGTCATAGTTATAATTGGCTAATTCTAACAGCTAATTCAAAAAATGTTTTGATTCAGTATCACTTGCTTTTACATCCAAAAAAGTCTGACAGTGAAATTTTTTCTTTATTTTCAGGCTTGTTGCTGGGAGAGCTGTTTGTGTCACTATTGGTTGTGTGTGTGCATAGCTCTAATGTGGTGCTGTCCTGTGATCTCATCTCTCCCCCTTGTTGGCACTCTTGGAACCTCTAGACCGCTTCAACCAGCTGGCACCTGGTGCTGACCGAGAAGATACAGTAAGAGGACATGGCTTGGCCTGGAATTATTGGTAAATACTATTTTTGGAACCTCTTCAAATTTTGCTCTGCATTTTATACTCAGCATAGTTGGTCCTTGTGACCAGCATTTTTTAGTTGGGAATTTCAAGTTTGGTATTAGGATTGAAATGGTCCTTAGGCTCATAAATAATGAAGAAAGCTATAGAGTTGATGATTTATTGTACCAGTGGCTAGGGGATGTGAATAAAACCCCACCATATTTATTTATTTATTTATGTGTTAATTTTCAGTGAATACAATTAAGCAGACAGAAGAGATGCCAGTCATACGCAAGGCTGACCTACCTAGAAAATCACAACAAAGATGGCGGCCTCTGGATTGTTGTCAATGGGAAGGTTTATGATGTCCAAAAGAGTTCAGGTAAGTGTGGCTTTTGAGAATTCCTTGGTGTCGGTGAAATTTATTTTTTATTTAGTAGAATGATAGTTCTTTGTAAACTGAAACCATTTTCCCTTAATGAACAAATATGAAAGGGATTAACCCTTTCATAAACCTATGTACAATACAAGTCTGATACTGTGGCTCCTCCCACAGGACCTCGTGGTAACTGCATTATTAAAAATGCCGGATCCCATAAAACAATGCCCCAAAATGCCGTCTAAAAGAATTAGAAATACATACTCAAACTTTATTTGCTTGTAATTACAAACAAGACCAGCAGTATTTCCATTCATAATAATTCAAGTGTAATCTAAACAGTAATTGATTGCTTGTTGTTTTCTTAATGTCATAAATGGATGAATCTCCAGCACTGTCACTCTTGACACAGTTTCATTATCTTATCACCCTTTTCCAGACATCTCATGATTTTCAGTTTGTCAGCAATACTAATAGACATATGCTTACATTTCTGGGTTGCACCTTGAGTTGGGGGAACCATTATGGATCACGTAAATATGAGCGTATGTGCCGCACTGCGTACAGAAGTATGGTTTATGGCATACCAAGCTGGCATTGTCTCTATATGGGTTTCTTATGACAGGCATTGTTTACATACAGGAACTTGGCTTGCAAAATTTTAATATGAATTTGAATATGACATCCAGTTGAATTAATTCTTAACTTTACACTAACTGATTAGACCACTTTCTATCTCAAGAGTCTTAGATTTAACAGCTTTCTTTTTGGTCATTATTGTTAATTGAATAGGAGGCATATGCAAAGGACAAGTTTACCCCATTCACTTGCTGCTTCTGTATTTTGGATCCAATCACATAATCTAGGAACAATTTTTTATTTGTTTTATGTATTTGCAGTCAAGTGTACAGTATTAGCAAAGAGTTTAACAGCAGAATTTGTATCATACATTAAGAAGTGACATCCTGCAGTATTATGCCGGCCAAGATGCCACACAAGTCTGGGAAATGGCTAATCATTCTGCCAGAGCCAAAGAAATGATGGCTAGCTACTTTGTGGGCAACTACATGGACCCTGAGTTGGAGGTTGCACAGGTGAGGAGCTGTTTCCTTGTTACATATACAAAAACCATATGTAATTACATTTGCCTATATCTCCCCATGCTAGCACAGAAAATTGACCATTCACCTCCGTTGAGATCATTCCATGATCCACTCCACAATCCAACCCCTCATGCGCATGTGCTAGGCCTACCTGCGGCCTCCGCTGGACACGTGTCTCAGTCATTTTCTGTGCTAGTTACAGTTAACACCTTCACCTCCGGTGTCCTTAGCCTTGTTTTTTTGCGTCGTTTTGCCGGTTTGTGACTTTTTTTTTTTTTTTTTTTTTGTTCTTCTTGGGACGATGTCGCCTAGAAAGTGTTTTAAGTGCGGCAAGTCTTTACCGAGCGAAAATTTAGACCCGCATTCGCTCTGTGTGGGTTGTCGGCCGGATAGCTGCGCTTCCGATCGGCGATGTAACGAGTGTCGGCATTTGTCTGAGGCTCAGTTTAGGGTTTTTGTCTCCTTTCTTAAGAGAGGTGCTGACCCTAAGGGTAGGAAGCGTTCTCGGGCCACGGGTGGTCCGCAAGAGAAGCGACTGCAGGTAGCAGTTTCGGCCCCAGCTGAGGATATGGAGCTCCGGCTGACGGCCTTTGAGTCTGACATGGCTACAGTTAAGTCGACATTGGAGAAGCTGTCTGCTGTTCTGCTTTCACCTTCCGGGTTTCCGCTGGTTCAAGGCGAGTCCGTTGTGGGTGCCCCCCTTTCGGTTTCGGCGTGCGGGCTCCACGGTCAAGTTCAAGATCAAGCTCTTGTTTACATTTCTCAACCTGTTGCTTCCTGTGTTGTGTCTGCCTCTCATCCAGATGTCTTGCTTCAGGATGGAGTTAGCCGTTCTTCTTCCGTGGGACAAGGTGAGTGCCTTAAGTCCTGTTCCCTTCATCAGATGTCGGGAAGGACTAACTTTGGTCCGGCCGCCCTGACGAGTGTAGCCAGGGGGGTTACCAGACCTTCTGTTTGTTGTCCCACGGTGGGCTCGAGCCAATCTTCACCTTTTGAGCAGGTGATTAATTGCCCCTTGAGCACCAATCGCCAGTGTAAGTCGATGGGTGCCTCATTTTGTTCGGTTCCAACAGTGGAAGTTGGGCTGGACCCGGGAGTCCCTAAAAGGCGCATGCCACCACATGCCTCCGCATACCACCACATGCCACCGCATACCACCACATACCACCAGAAAAACACACAGAACAGGCCAAACAGGGCACAGTGTTGCTTAGAATAGAGATTG
>JAHFWG010000105.1:341426-354099 GCA_020233015.1 Callinectes sapidus | reverse complement strand
AATTTTAGAGAAAAAAAAATAATGTCGAGAAAAAAAAATGTAATTTTTTGGTTTTCTCCCACCAACAATTGAAGATAAGAAAAAAACACTGAAAAAGTCAGTTTTTAGGCAAAATTTTTTTCTTTATTCAAATTGCATATATTATACTTGTAAAAGGAGTTTTTTGTTTAAAATGCCGTTAATACTCCTAAAAACGTTGAAAAACACGTCATTTATGATTTTTTTTTCCAGTAAAAAGTATATTGTTGCAATATTCAGTGTTTTTTGCTTATTTTTTGATGAAAACAATGAAATAATAAAAAAAATCATGGAAAAATTCACTTTTTCGGTGAAAAGGAAGTTTTTCGTGAAATGGCATATATTCTTTTTTTCTGAACTAAAAAAAAGTTGGTCTTTCTTAGATAAGATGTTAATTCTCCTAAAAACGCTGGAAAGGGGATAATAAATGCAATTTTGAGAGAAAAAAATGAATTCCAATAAAAAGTTAATATATTCCTTGCTTTTTCACTAGCGTAGGTTGGACATGACCTATTCATCCACCTCGTCCATATCTGGCTACCTGAGGGAGTCTGCCAATTAACCTGCCAAGAGATGCTGTCTGCTGCTTTCTTGCCCTCTTATTCCCTCATTCCTCTCTTTACTTATTATCTTCTTCTCCTTCTTCTTCTTCTACTACTACTACTACTACTACTACTACTACTACTACTACGACTACGACGACGACGACGACGACGACTATTACTACTACTACTACGACTACAACAACAACAACTACTACTACTACTACTACTACTACTACTACTACTACTACTACTACTACTACTACTACTATGACTACTACTACTACTACTACTACTACTACTTCTACTACTACTACTACTACTACTACTACTACTACTACTACTACTACTACTACTTTTTTCCCTCTCACTTTCTCTCCCTCTCACCACTCCCTCTCACTTTCTCTCTCACTCTCCCTCTCACTTTTCTCTCCACCAGGAAGAGGAAGAGGAGGAGGAGGGACTGCAGAAACTCGCCTCCATAAGAAGACAATTGGAGAAGAAGGAAGAGGAGGAGAAGAAGAAGGAAGAGGAGGAGGAGGAGGAGGAGAAGAAGGAAGAGGAAGAAGAGGAGGAGGAGGAGAGGAAGAAGGAAGAGGAGGAGGAGGAGGAGGAGGGGAAGACCCCCCCCTCCCCTCTCCCAACAAGAAGACCTACTCTCTCTCGTAGTTTTAGTAAGTAAAGGACTATTTTGGACTATTTTAGGACTATTTTGGGACTATTTTAGGACTATTTTGGGACTATTTTAGTACTATTTTTGGGACCACTTTGGGACTTTTGGGACCACTTTTAAACTATTTTAGAACCATTTTTAAAGTATTTCTTTACTATTTTGGGACTTTTTAGGACCCTTTTTAAACTATTTTAGGACTATTTTAGAACTTTTTAGGACTATTTTTGGGACTATTTTGGGACTATTTCCAGGGAGAGTGTGCAAGTTTCGCCACCTGCGGGGCTGCCCGGGCCACAAGACCACCTGTATTGACAACCTGAGGGACCTGTGCCGCACCGTGCCAAGTGAGAGTGACGGACTGGCAGGTGAGAGTGAGTGAGAGTGAGTGAGAGTGAGAGTGAGAGTGAGAGGGGGTAGGTGTCAGAATATAGTGAAAATTGACTGGTAGAGAGAGTGAGAGGTGGGGAGGAGCGTGAGGGGCATTAGAGCGAGTGAGAGTGAAAGTGAGAGTGAGTGAGAGTGGGAGGGGGTGGGTGTCAGAATGCAGTGAAAATTGACTGGTAGGGAGAGTGAGAGGTGGGGAAGAGTGTGAGGGGATTTAGAGTGAGTGAGAGTGAAAGTGAGAGTGAGTGAGGGTGAGAGTGGGGTGTCAGAATATAGTGAAAATTGACTGGTAGGGAGAGTGAGAGGTGGGGAAGAACGTGAGGGGCATTAGAGTGAGTGAGAGTGAGTGAGAGTGAGAGGGGGTAGGTGTCAGAATGTGGTGAAAATTGACTGGTAGGGAGAGTGAGAGGTGGGGAGGAGCGTGAGAGGCATTAGAGCGAGTGAGAGTGAGGGAGAGTGAAAGTGAGAGTGGGAGGGGGTGGGTGTCAGAATGTGGTGAAAATTGACTGGTAGGGAGAGTGAGAGGTGGGGAAGAGCATGAGGGGCATTAGAGCGAGTGAGAGTGAAAGTGAGAGTGAGTGAGAGTGGGAGGGGGTAGGCGTCAGAATGCAGTGAAAATTGACTGGTAGAGAGAGTGAGAGGTGGGGAGGAGCGTGAGAGGCATTAGAGCGAGTGAGAGTGAAAGTGAGAGTGAGGGAGAGTGGGTGAGAGTAGATGTCAGAATGCAGTGAAAATTGACTGGTAGAGAGAGTGAGAGGTGGGGAAGAGTGAGTGAGAGTTAATTTTTCTCTAATAGTAATAGTGAATTTTTCTTTTTTTTCTTTCCAGAGTGACTTATTTTCCTGAAGGTAATAAATTAATAAGACTTTTAATACACTAACATGAGTGACTTATATTTCAGCCACTAACTTTTAGCACTAAATGTCTGCTCTTTTTTCCCTTTTTTCTGTGTGATTTTGGACTTTTTAGTGGTGTGTGATGTATGTGGCTTATAGAGCAGTCTTTCCTCTATCCACCTGTGCTATCCACTTCTAAATCCACTCATTAGTTCATCCACAATATCCACTTTTGTTTCAACATTTTCATCCACATGAGCACTAAAAATAGAAAAGTTGAGGTTACATTTTCATCCACCAAATCCACAATTCTTAACATAAAACAAATTTGAAACCATCCACTTATAGAGCAGTCTTCTCTCTATCCACCTGTGCTATCCACTTCAAAATCCACTCATTAGTTCATCCACAATATCCACTTTTCTACCAACATTTTCATCCACATGAGCACTAAAAATAGAAAAGTTGAGGTTACATTTTCATCCACCAAATCCACAATTCTTAATATAGAACAAATTCGAAACCATCCACTTATAGAACAATCTTTTCTCTATCCACCTGTACCATCCACTTCAAAATCCACTCATTAGTTCATCCACAATATTCACTTTTGTACCAACATTTTCATCCACTGATCCCCACAAAATTGAAAGTTGAGGTTACATTTTCATCCACCCAATCCACAATTCTCAACACAAAACAAATCCGAAACCATCCACTTATAGCCCAAACCTTCCTCTATCCAACTGCACCATCCACATCAAAATCCACCCACTAGTCCACCCACAATATCCACTTTTGTTCCAACATTTTCATCCACCTGAACGCCAAAAATAAAAAATTGATATTACATTTTCATCCACCAAATCCACAATTCCCAACACAAAACAAATCTGAAACCATCCACTTATAGCCCAAACCTTCCTCTATCCACCCGTACCATCCACACCAAAATCCACCTGTTAGTCCACCCACAAAATCCACTTTTCTCCCAACATGTACCCGATCAAAAACTCGCAACCACTCTCTCTAACTCTCCCTCTCTCTCTCCACAGCGAACGGGAAGTGGGTGGTGGTGGCACTTTGAGGTTGAGGTTACATTTTCATCCACCAAATCCACAATTCTCAACACAAAACAAATCCGAAACCATCCACTTATAGCCCAAACCTTCCTCTATCCACCCGTACCATCCACATCAAAATCCATCCTCTGGTTCATCCACAATATCCACTTTTGTTCCAACATTTTCATCCACTAAACCCCCCAAAATAGAAAGTTGAGGTTACATTTTCATCCACCAAATCCACAATTCCCAACACAAAACAAATCCGAAACCATCCACGTATAGCCCAAACCTTCCTCTATCCACCTGCACCATCCACACGAAAATCCACGTGTTAGTCCACCCACAAAATCCACTTTTCTCCCAACATGTACCCGATCAAAAACTCGCGACCACTCTCTCTAACTCTCTCTCACTCTCTCTCCACAGCGAACGGGAAGTGGGTGGTGGTGGCACTTTGAGGTTGAGGTTACATTTTCATCCACCAAATCCACAATTCTCAACACAAAACAAATCCGAAACCATCCACTTATAGCCCAAACCTTCCACTATCCACCCATACCATCCACATGAAAATCCACTCATTAGTTCATCCACAATATCCACTTTTGTTCCAACATTTTCATCCACCTGAACGCCAAAAATAAAAAATTAAGGTTACATTTCCATCCACCAAATCCACAATTCTCAACATAAAACAAATCCAAAACCACCCACTTATAGCCCAAACCTTCCTCTATCCAACTGCACCATCCACACCAAAATCCACGTGTTAGTCCACCCACAAAATCCACTTTTCTCCCAACATGTACCCGATCAAAAACTCGCAACCACTCTCTCTATCTCTATCTCTCTCTCACTCCACAGCGAACGGGAAGTGGGTGGTGGTGGCACTTTGAGGTTGAGGTTACATTTTCATCCACCAAATCCACAATTCCTAACATAAAACAAATCCAAAACCATCCACTTATAGCCCAAACCTTCCTCTATCCACCCATACCATCCACATCAAAATCCACCCACTAGTCCACCCACAATATCCACTTTTGTTCCAACATTTTCATCCACCTGAACGCCAAAAATAAAAAATTGATATTACATTTTCATCCACCAAATCCACAATTCCCAACACAAAACAAATCCGAAACCATCCACTTATAGCCCAAACCTTCCTCTATCCAACTGCACCATCCACACGAAAATCCACGTGTTAGTCCACCCACAAAATCCACTTTTCTCCCAACATGTACCCGATCAAAAACTCGCAACCACTCTCTCTAACTCTCTCTCTCTCTCCACAGCGAACGGGAAGTGGGTGGTGGTGGCACTTTGAGGTTGAGGTTACATTTTCATCCACCAAATGCACAATTCTCAACATAAAACAAATCCGAAACCACCCACTTATAGCCCAAACCTTCCTCTATCCAACTGCACCATCCACATGAAAATCCACCCACTAGTCCACCCACAATATCCACTTTTGTTCCAACATTTTCATCCACCTGAACGCCAAAAATAAAAAATTAAGGTTACATTTTCATCCACCAAATCCACAATTCTCAACACAAAACAAATCCGAAACCATCCACGTATAGCCCAAACCTTCCTCTATCCAACTGCACCACCCACACCAAAATCCACCCGTTAGTCCACCCACAAAATCCACTTTTCTCCCAACATGTACCCGATCAAAAACTCGCGACCACTCTCTCTAACTCTCTCTCTCTCTCTCCACAGCGAACGGGAAGTGGGTGGTGGTGGCACTTTGAGGTTGAGGTTACATTTTCATCCACCAAATCCACAATTCTCAACACAAAACAAATCCGAAACCACCCACTTATAGCCCAAACCTTCCTCTATCCGCCTGCACCATCCACATGAAAATCCACCCACTAGTCCACCCACAATATCCACTTTTGTTCCAACATTTTCATCCACCTGAACACCAAAAATAAAAAATTGATATTACATTTTCATCCACCAAATCCACAATTCTCAACACAAAACAAATCCAAAACCATCCACTTATAGCCCAAACCTTCCTCTATCCAACTGCACCATCCACACCAAAATCCACGTGTTAGTCCACCCACAAAATCCACTTTTCTCCCAACATGTACCCGATCAAAAACTCGCAACCACTCTCTCTAACTCTCCCTCTCTCTCTCCACAGCGAACGGCAAGTGGGTGGTGGTGGCCCTGAGTGGTCCGGGTGGAAGAGTGGCCGTCCTGAACCACAGAGAGCCCGGCAGACTGAAGGAAGGAGTAATACCCTCTCTCGTTAATTCAAATAATGTCACAGATTTCGCGTTCGATCCCTTCAACGCGAATATTTTGGCTGTGGGTAAGTGCTGTTTTGGAGGTGTTCCGGGGGGGGTGGGGGGGTGGGGGGGGGTGTACAGGTGGAGGGAAGGTGGAGGAAGGTTCATGTGGGTGGAGGTGTGCGCAGGTGGTATGTGGAGGGAGATATGGAGGGAAATGTGGAGGGGTGTGGAGGGAAAAAATATAAAAAAATGTCAGGTTTTGGTGTGAGACTATCTTAGAAATTGACTATTTTGACTATGATAGGATGGAGGTAGGATAGTCAAAATTGGAGAGAAGGTGGAGGAAAGATGGAGGAAGGTTCATGTGGGTGGAGGTGTGCGCAGGTGGTATGTGGAGGGAGATATGGAGGGAAAGGTGGAGGGGTGTGGAGGAAGAAATTGGGAAAAAATTTTGTGTTTTGGTGTCAGACTATTTTATAAAAGTACTATTTTGACTATGAAGGAGTGGAGGTAGGATAGTCAAAATTGGAGAGAAGGTGGAGGAAAGGTGGAGGAAACTTCATGTGGGTGGAGGAGTGTGGAGGAAACATGTAGAGGGAGATATGGAGGAAAAAGTGGAGGGGTGTGGAGGGAAAAATTATACAAAAATACCAGGTTTTGATATCAGACTATCCTACAAATTGACTATTTTAACTATGAAGCAGTGGAGGTAGGATAGTCGAAAGTGGAGAGAAAAGTGGAGGAAAGACCCAGGAATCTTCCCATACCCAGCGGAAAGCGGAGGGGGCAACGTGGAGGGAGATACGGAGGGAAATAGTCAACTAATTCTCTCCCTTTTCTTCCAGCTTGCGATGATGGGAAGATTAATTTCTGGACTATTAGTGAAGGCGGAGTGAAGGAAACGACAAACGTACCGACGGACACATTGGTCGACCTCACCTCTTCCGACAAAGTGAGAGGGAGAGGGAGAGTGAGGGGAAAGTGAGAGTGGCAGGGGGTGGGTGGCCGATTTGGACGGGAAAAACACCATTAGAGAGGGGAAGTGAGAGGGAGTGGCGAGGGGACAGTGAGAGGTGGCAGAGGGGAAAAGTGAGAGTGAGAGGGGAAAGTGAGAGTGGCAGGGGGTGGGTGACCGATTTGGACGGGAAAAACACCATTAGAGAGGGGAAGTGAGAGGGAGTGGTGAGGGGACAGTGAGAGGTGGCGGAGGGGAAAAGTGAGAGTGAGGGGAAAGTGAGAGTGAGAGGGGTTAGGTGTCCGATTGGAACGAAAATTGAAATACCTGAAGAGAAAGTGAGAGTGAGTGGCGAGAGGACACTTCGAGACGCCAAAAGTGAGAGTGAGAGTGAGAGTGAGAGTGAGAGTTAGGTGTCCGATTGGAACGAAAATTGAAATACCTGGAGAGAAAGTGAGAGCGAGTGGTGTGAGGGGAGTTAGAGGGGAGACTAATAATTTCCTCCCCAGGTCACGGCTTTACGTTTTCACCCCACTGCCACGGGAGTGTTGGCGGCCATTACTGCTGTCAAAAATGTGGTTAAAATCTGGGACACAAAGTTACCAAGAGTTGCCATCACCCTGCAGAGCCACCCAGACCAGGTAACGTTTCCCCCGTTTTCTGTGGGACCGGGGGTGTTTTTGGTGTTTCCGGTCTATAGGGTTTGTAGTGGATTCTTTCCTCTATCCACTCGTGCTATCCACTTCTGAATCCATCCACTGGTTCTTCCACTATGTCCACTTTTGTTAGAACATTTTTCATCCACTTTTTGGAAATTTTTGGTGTGTGTGTCTATGTTTTTGCTTTTTTGTGTGGATTGGGTGACTATTTGACTATTTTTGGTATATGGGATTTGTAGGGGATTCTTTCCTCTATCCACTCACACTATCCACTTCTCAATCCACCCAATAGTTCATCCACAATATCCACTTTTGTACTAACATTTTCATCCACTTGACTATAAAAAAACAAAAAGTGGATGGTACATTTTCATCCACCACATCCACAATTCCCACCCAAAATCCACTCTGAGACCATCCACTTATAGCCCAATCTTTCCCCTATCCACCGGTACCATCCACACCCAAATCCACCCAATAGTCCACCCACCAGATCCACTTTAGTACCCACATTTTCATCCACCTGACCACAAAAACCAAAAAGTGGATGCAACATTTTCACCCACCACATCCACAATACCCACCCAAAATCCACTCGAAGACCACCCACTTATACCCCAATCTTTCCCCTATCCACCGGTACCATCCACATTAAAATCCACCCAATAGTCCACCCACAAAATCCACTTTTCTCCAAACATTCCAGATCTTTAGCGGGGCGTGGAACAGCAGCGGCAAGAACATCGCTACCCTCTGTCGTGATGGTCGAATTCGCGTGTTTAATCCGCGAAAATCGACCATAGCGACGGTGACGAGCGGCGGCGGTGGTGGTGGTGGTGGTCGCGGCGGGAGACTCGTGTGGGCCGCCAAAGACGACCTCATTATAACGACCGGCTTTAATAAGTGAGAGGGAGAGGGGAAAGAGAGAGGGAGTGGGAGAGTGAGAGAGGGGAAAGTGAGAGTGGGAGAGGGGAAAGTGAGAGTGAGTGTTATTATTACTATTATTATTATTTATATTCCTATTTATTTATTTATTTTATTTTTTATAGAGAGAGAGAGAGAGTGGAGAGGGGAAAGAGAGAGGGAGTGGGAGAGGGGAAAGTGAGAGGGAGAGGGAGAGTGAGAGGGGAAAGTGAGAGTGAGTGTTATTATTACTTTTATTATTATTTTTATACCTATTTATTTATTTATTTTATTTTTTATAGAGAGAGAGAGGGAGAGGGGAAAGAGAGAGGGAGTGGGAGAGTGGGAGAGGGGAAAGTGAGAGTGAGAGTGAGAGTGAGAGGGGAAAGTGAGAGTGTGTGTTATTATTACTTTTATTATTATTTTTATACCTATTTATTTATTTATTTTATTTTTTATAGAGAGGGAGAGAAAAGTGAGAGGGGAAAGAGAGAGGGAGTGGGAGAGTGAGAGAGGGGAAAGTGAGAGGGAGAGGGAGAGGGAGAGGGGAAAGTGAGTGTGTGTGTTATTATTACTATTATTATTATTTTTATTCCTATTTATTTATTTATTTTATTTTTTATAGAGAGAGAGAGAGAGAGAGTGGAGGGGAAAGAGAGAGGGAGTGGGAGAGTGGGAGAGGGGAAAGTGAGAGTGGCGGGGGTTAGGTGTCCGATTTGAGTGGGAAAAACACCATTAGAGAGGGGAAGTGAGAGGGAGTGGCGTGGGGACAGTGAGAGGGGGCGGAAAGTGAGGGGAAAGTGAGAGTGAGAGGGGAAAGTGAGTGTTATTATTATTATTATTTATTATTTTTATACCTATTTATTTATTTTATTTATTTTTATAGAGGGAGGGGAAAGTGAGAGGGAGTGAGAGGGGAAAGTGAGAGTGAGAGGGGAAAGTGAGAGTGAGGGGAGGTAGATGTCCAAATTAAACGAAAAAACCACCATTAGAGAGAGAAAGTGAGAGCGAATCCCAACAAAACCATTAGAGCGAACCAAAACCAAAAAAAAAAATTAGAACTATCTTTAATTTTCTCTCTCTCTCTTTTTTGCAGAATTTCAGAGAGACAAATCAATGTTTTTAATAGTCACACTTTGAGACTATTACATACTATCGGCGTTGACGTTAGTCCGGCCATCCTCAGCGTGTACTATGACCAGGACACTAATGTACTACTCACTTCTGGCAAGGTGAGAGAGAGAGTGAGAGTGAGAGTGAGTGAGAGTGAGGTGTCCGATTGGAGAGAAAATTGATATACCTGGAGAGAAAGTGAGAGGGAGTGGTGTGGGGACAGTGAGAGGTGGCGGAGGGGAAAGTGAGAGTGAGTGAGAGTGAGGTGTCCGATTGGGTTTAAAATTGATATACCTGGAGAGAAAGTGAGAGGGAGTGGTGTGGGGACAGTGAGAGGTGGCGGAGGGGAAAGTGAGAGTGAGTGAGAGTGAGGTGTCCGATTGGGTTTAAAATTGATATACCTGGAGAGAAAGTGAGAGGGAGTGGTGTGGGGACAGTGAGAGGTGGCGGAGGGGAAAGTGAGAGTGAGTGAGAGTGAGGTGTCCGATTGGCTTGAAAATTGATATACCTGGAGAGAAAGTGAGAGGGAGTGGCGAGAGGACACCGAGAGGGAGAAAAAGTGAGAGGGAGAGAGGGAGAGAAAAGTGAGAGTGAGGGGAGGGGGTGGGTGTCCGATCGGAGAGAAAATTGATATACCTGGAGAGAAAGTGAGAGGGAGTGGTGTGGGGACAGTGAGAGGTGGCGGAGGGGAAAGTGAGAGTGAGGGGAGGGGGTAGGTGTCCGATTGGAGAGAAAATTGATATACCTGGAGAGAAAGTGAGAGGGAGTGGCAAGAGGACACCGAGAGAGAGAAAAAGTGAGAAGGAGAGAGGGAGAGAAAAGTGAGAGTGAGGGGAGGGGGTAGGTGTCCGATCGGAGAGAAAATTGATATACCTGGAGAGAAAGTGAGAGTGAGTGGTGAGAGGATAGTGAGAGGTGGAAGAATTGACTATTATTTTTTTTTTTTTTTCAGGGGGATAGTACTATTTTTGCTCATGAAATAGGAACTGACGCACCACATTTGTTCCCTCTGACACACCACAAATGCGCCACAGTCCATCAGGTATGTCTCTCCCTTTTTCCCTTTTTTCCGCTAATCCGGGGCTTTTTCGCAATTTCCGGTCCATGTGATTTGTAGAGCATTCTTTCCTCTATCCACTGGTGCTATCCGCTTTTCAATCCATCCACTGGTTCAGGCGGTATCTCCACTTTTTTGGGAACTTTTCATCCACCTAAATGCTCCACTTGCTAAAAATGTGGGGTTGATATCCACACTTTTTTGTCTGTCCAATCCACAGTTGTTAATATAAAGTAAATTTGAGACTATCCACTTATAGAGCTTTCTTTTCTCTATCCACTCTCACTATCCGCTTTTCAATCCATCCACTGGTTCATCCACAATATTCACTTTTGTATCGTCATCTTCCACCTTAATGCTATAAAATAAAAAAAATTGATGTTACATTTTTAGCTATTACATTTGCAGTTCTTAATATAAAATCAATTTGAAACCATCCACTTTTAGCCGAAACCTTACTCTATCCACCTGTTTTATCCACTTTTTAATCCATCCACTGGCTCATCCACAATATCCACTTTTGTATCCACAACTAAATTGACCTAACCCCAAAATAAAAAAAAATAATATTACATTTTCATCCACCAAATCCACAATTGTTGATGGATTCTCAATTTGAAACCATCCACTTGTAGCTGAATCCTTCCTCTATCCACCCATGCTATCCACATTTCAATCCACTCACTGGTTCATCCACAATATCCACTTTTGTATCCACATCTAAATTGACTTAACCCCCAAAATGAAAAAAATAATATCACATTTTCATCCACCAAATCCACAAATTTTGATGGATTGCCAATTTGAAACCATCCACTTGTAGCCAAATCCTTCCTCTATCCACCTGTTTTATCCACATTGCAATCCATCCACCGGTTCATCCACAATATCCACTTTTGTATCCACATCTAAATTGACCTAACCCCAAAATAAAAAAAAATAATCTTACATTTCCACCCACCAAATCCACAATTCTTGACGGATCACCAATTTGAAACCATCCACTTGTAGCTGAATCCTTCCTCTATCCACCTGTCCAATCCACTTTTCAATCCACCCACCCGTTCACTCACAATCGACCGTTTTCCACAGGGACTCGTGATGCTGCCCAAGATTCTGTGTGATGT
Source organism: Callinectes sapidus (assembly GCA_020233015.1). Classification (NCBI taxonomy): domain Eukaryota; kingdom Metazoa; phylum Arthropoda; class Malacostraca; order Decapoda; family Portunidae; genus Callinectes; species Callinectes sapidus. The sequence continues at coordinate 342,504 of JAHFWG010000105.1, read as the reverse complement.
GGCCAGCGTTGAATTTCTCAAGATGCTGCGTCTCACTTCAACTGTCTTGGAACCTTTGTCGTTTTCTGTGCCACGAGTAAAGGTCAGGTCACTTTGGGGTCAATTTCCCGGGAAACTAAGGGTCATAGAGCAAAGGTCATGGGGTGGAGAGGTGGAGGAAAGATGGAGGAAACTTCGTGTAGGTGGAGGTGTGGGTGGGTGGTATGTGGAGGGAGATATGGAGGGAAATGTGGAGGGGTGTGGAGGGAAAATTTTATGTTTTGGTGTGGGGCTGTCTTACTAATTGACTATTTTGACTATGAAGGAAGATAGTTAGGATAGTCAGATTTGGATAGAAAAGTGGAGAAAAGACAGCGGAAACTTTTCTTATAAGTGGAGGAAAGTGGAGGAACCAAAACTGAGGAAGATATGGAGGAAAAAGTGGAGGGGTGTGGAGGGAAAAATATCAGGTTTCGATGTCAGACTATCTTACAAATCGACTATTTTGACTATGAAGGAAGATAGCTAGAATAGTCAGAATAGGACAGAAAAGTGGAGAAAAAACCCAGGAAACTTTTCGTATAAGTGGAGGAAAGTGGAGGAACCAAAACTGAGGAAGATATGGAGGAAAAAGTGGAGGGGTGTGGAGGAAAAAATATCAGGTTTCGACATCAGACTATCTTACAAATCGACTATTTTAACTATGAAGGAATGGAGCTAGAATAGTCAGAATAGGACAGAAAAGTGGAGAAAAAACCCAGGAAACTTTTCACATAAGTGGAGGAAAGTGGAGGAACCCAAACTTACCGAGATACGGACCAAAAACTAACCACATTTCCCAGTTTCAGAGATCAAGGACTGTCCACCACCACCACCACCCTCAACCACCACCACTACCCCGGGCGACCACCACCAGCACATCCGCCATCAGACGCCGCCATTTTTGAGGGGAATAATTCCTTCTGAAGTCCGCCAAACTCAGCACAAAGTGAGGGGAAAGTGAGAGGGGGAGTGAGGGGAAAGTGAGAGTGAGGGGGGGGTAGGTGACGGATTTGAGTGGGAAAAAGAGTGGGGTGTAGAGAAAGTGAGAGGGAAGAGT
>JAHFWG010000105.1:316420-329830 GCA_020233015.1 Callinectes sapidus | reverse complement strand
ACACTCCCTTAGAAATAACCCTCTCTCTCTCTCTCTCTCTCTAATCTAACACTCTCTCACTCTCTCTAATCTCTCCCTCTCTCTCTCTTTTTTTACTTCGAAGGAGAGAGAGAGAGAGAGAGAGAGAGTACTTCGCAGGACACTCCCTTAGAAATAACCCTCGTTTTTCTCTCTTTCTCTCTAATATACCACTTTCTCGCTCTAATTTTTCCTCTTACTCTCCCTTACTCTCCCTTACTCTCCCACACTCTCCCTTCCAAGTACTTCGCAGGGGAGAAATAACCCTCTCTCTCTCTCTCTAATCTTTAAAATCTCACACTCTTTCAAATATACATCTCTCTCACTCGCTTTAATTTCTCTCTCACTCTCCCTTACTCTCCCTACTCTCCCTACCTCTCCTCCCTGCAAGTACTTCGCAGGGGAGAAATAACCCTCTTTTTCTTTCTCTCTCTTTCATTCTATACTCACTTAAAATATCTCTCTCCCTACTCTCCCTACTCTCCCCTACTCTCCCTACTCTCCCTCCCTACTCTCCCTACTCTCCCTCCCTCACCTCTCCTCCCTGCAAGTACTTCGCAGGGGCCAGGGTGTTGAGGAGCACGCCCCTTAGAAATAACCCTTAAAACCCTAAAAATAACCCTTAAAATGACCCTTTCTCTCTCTCTCTCTCTCACTCTCTCTAATCTTTATCTCTTTTTACTTCGAAGGGGAGAGAGAGAGAGAGAGAGAGAGTACTTCGCAGGACACTCCCTTAGAAATAACCCTCGTTTTTTTTCTCTCTTTCTCTCTAATATACCACTTTCTCTCTATCTCTCTAAATTTTTCACTCTCCCTCTCCCTACTCTCCCTTACTCTCCCTCATCTCCCTTCCAAGTACTTCGCAGGGGAGAAATAATAATAATTCTTTTTCTCTCTCTCTAAGCCTTAAAATCTCCCTTTCTCTCTCTAATCTTTAAAATATCACTCTCCCTTACTCTCCCTACTCTCCCTTCATCTCCCTTTCAAGTACTTCGCAGGGGAGAAATAACCCTCTTTTTCTTTCTCTCTCTTTCATTCTATACTCACTTAAAATATCACTCTCCCTACTCTCCCTTACTCTCCCTCCCTCTCCCTCATCTCCCTTCCAAGTACTTCGCAGGGGAGAAATAACCCCCTCTCTCTCTCTCTCTCTAATCTTTAAAATCTCACACTCTTTCAAATATACATCTCTCTCACTCGCTTTAATTTCTCTCTCACTCTCCCTTACTCTCCCTACTCTCCCTACTCTCCCTCCCTCACCTCTCCTCCCTGTAAGTACTTCGCAGGGGCCAGGGTGTTGAGGAGCACGCCCCTTAGAAATAACCCTCTCTCTCTCTCTTTAATATACCACTTTTTTCCTCTTTCTCTCTCTCACTCGCTCTAATTTCTCTCTCTCTCTCACTCACTCTAATTTCTCTCTTCATACTTCGCAGGACACCCCTTCGAAATAACTCTCTTTTTCTCTCCCTTTGTTACCTTTTTCTCTCTCTTTCTCTCACTCTATAGTCACTTAAAATATCACTCTCCCTCTCCCTACTCTCCCTACTCTCCCTCCCTCTCCCTCATCTCCCTTCCAAGTACTTCGCAGGGGAGAAATAACCCTCTTTTTCTTTCTCTCTCTTTCATTCTATACTCACTTAAAATATCCTTCTCCCTCTCCCTCACTCTCCCTTACTCTCCCTACATACTCTCCCTACTCTCCCTCCCTCTCCCTCATCTCCCTTCCAAGTACTTCGCAGGGGAGAAATAATCCTCTTTTTCTTTCTCTCTCTTTCATTCTATACTCACTTAAAATATCACTCTCCCTCTCCCTTACTCTCCCTACTCTCCCTTACTCTCCCTACTCTCCCTACCCTCACCTCTCCCCCCTGTAAGTACTTCGCAGGGGCCAGGGTGTTGAGGAGCACGCCCCTTAGAAATAACCCTCTCTCTCTCTCTCTCTCTCTCTCTCTCTCTTTCTCTCTAATTTAATACCTTTTTTTCCTCTTACTCTCTCTAATCTCCCTCTCACTCTCTCTTTTTACTTCAAAGGGGAGAGAGAGAGAGAGTACTTCGCAGGACACTCCCTTAGAAATAACCCTCGTTTTTCTCTCTCTTTCTCTCTAATATACCACTTTCTCGCTCTAATTTTTCCCTCTCCCTCTCCCTTACTCTCCCTCCCTCTCCCTCATCTCCCTTCCAAGTACTTCGCAGGGGAGAAATAACCCTCTCTCTCTCTCTCTCTAATCTTTAAAATCTCACACTCTTTCAAATATACATCTCTCTCTCCCTTATTCTCTCTCACTCTCCCTAATTTAATACCTTTTTTTCCTCTCACTCTCTCTCTCTTTACTTCGAAGGGGAGAGAGAGAGAGAGTACTTCGCAGGACACCCCTTAAAATTAACCCTTTCTCTCTTTTACTCTCTCTCTCTCATTCTATAATCTTTCTCTTTAATTTTTTTCCCTACTCTCCCTACTCTCCCTACTCTCCCTCACCTCTCCTCCCTGCAAGTACTTCGCAGGGGCCAGGGTGTTGAGGAGCACGCCCCTTAGAAATAACCCTCTCTCTCTCTCTCTCTCTAATCTAACACTCTCTCTAATTTCTCACTTTCTCTAATCTCTCTCTCTTTTTTTACTTCGAAGGGGAGAGAGAGAGAGAGTACTTCGCAGGACACTCCCTTAGAAATAACCCTCTCTCTCTCTCTCTTTATAACCTTTTTCTCTCTCTTTCTATCATCTTTCTCTCTAATTTTTTTCCCTCTCCCTCTCCCTCCCTCTCTCCCCTACTCTCCCTACTCTCCTTACTCTCCCTACTCTCCCTTCCCCTCACCTCTCCTCCCTGCAAGTACTTCGCAGGGGCCAGGGTGTTGAGGAGCACGCCGCGGGGACTCCAACTGAACTTGTACCTCAGCGGATTGGCGGACCACTGCGGCGCCGGTAAGCCCCCGCAGTACGATATAAACTGCTCCACTCTGCCGCCCCGCGTGTGGATCTGTGAGGGAGAGAGAGAGGGAGAGTGAGGGGAAAATAAGGGGGGAGAGAGAGTGGGAGGGTGAGGGGAAAAAAAGGGGGAGAATAGGGGGAAAATAGGGAGGAAATTAGGGGGTAGTAGTAGTATGACACAAACTGCTCCACTCTGCCGCCCCGCGTGTGGATCTGTGAGGGGAGAGAGAGGGAGAGTGAGGGGAAAATAAGGGGGAAAATAGGGGGAACATAGGGGGAAATTAAGGAGAAATTAAGGGGATATTTAAGGGAGGAAATAAGGGTGGTTGTTGTAGGAGTATGATACAAACTGCTCCACTCTGCCGCCCCGTGTGTGGATCTGTGAGGGAGAGAGAGAGAGAGGGAGAGTGAGAGGGGGAGGGAGAGTGAGGGGAAAAATAGGGGGGAGAGTGAGGGGAAAATAGGGAGGATTAAGGGGATATTAAGGGAGGAAATAGGGGTAGTAGTTGTAGCAGTACGATATGAACTGATCCACTCTGCCGCCCCGCGTGTGGATCTGTGGGAGAGAGAGAGAGAGGGAGAGTGAGAGGGAAAGGGAGAGTGGGGGGAAAAATAGGGGGAATATAGAGGGGATATTAAGGGGAAAATAGGGGAAAATAAGGGTGGTTGTTGTAGGAGTACGATACAAACTGATCCACTCTGCCGCCCCGCGTGTGGATCTGAGGGAGAGAGAGAGTGAGAGTGAGGGGAAAATAAGGGGGGAGAGAGAGGGAGAGTGTGAGGGTGAGGGGAAAAATAGGGGGGAAATTAGGGAGGATTAAAGGGATATTAAGGGAGGAAATAGGGGTAGTAGTTGTAGCAGTACGATATAAACTGCTCCACTCTGCCGCCCCGCGTGTGGATCTGTGAGGGAGAGAGGGAGAGTGAGTGAGGGGAAAATAAGGGGGGAGAGAGAGTGAGAGGGTGAGGGGAAAAATAGGGGGAGAATAGGGGGAAAATAGGGAGGAAATTAGGGGGTAGTAGCAGTACGATATAAACTGATCCACTCTGCCGCCCCGTGTGTGGATCTGTGAGGGAGAGGGAGAGTGAGAGGGAGAGGGAGAGTGAGGGGAAAAATAGAGGGGAAATTAAGGGGATATTAAGGGGAAAATAGGGAGGAAATTAGGGGGTGGTAGTAGTAGTATGACATGAACTGATCCACTCTGCCGCCCCGCGTGTGGATCTGTGAGGGAGAGAGGGAGAGGGAGAGTGAGGGGAAAATAAGGGGGGAGAGAGAGTGAGAGGGTGAGGGGAAAAATAGGGGGAGAATAGGGGGAAAATAGGGAGGAAATTAGGTGGTAGTAGTAGTAGTATGACATGAACTGCTCCACTCTGCCGCCCCGCGTGTGGATCTGTGGGAGAGAGAGAGAGTGAGGGAGAGTGAGTGAGGGGAAAAATAGGGGGAAAATAGGGGGGGAGTGAGAGAGTGAGGGGAAAAATAGGGGGTACATAAATAGATAAATAGGGATAGATAAATAGATCAGGGGGAAATTAAGGGGAAATAGGGGGAAATAGAGGGGAAAATAGGGGAAAAAAGAGGGGAAATATGGGGGGAAATAGGGGGGAAATAGAGAGAAATAAGGGGGAAAATAGGGGGAAATTAGGGGGTAGTTAGGAAATTAGGGGGTTGTAGTAGTAGTATGACATGAACTGCTCCACTCTGCCGCCCCGCGTGTGGATCTGTGGGAGAGAGAGAGAGAGGGAGAGTAAGAGGGGAAGGGAGAGTGAGGGTGAGGGGAAAAATAGGGGGGAGAGTGAGGGGAAAATAGGGAGGATTAAGGGGATATTAAGGGAGGAAATTAGGGGGTGGTAGTAGCAGTACGATATAAACTGCTCCACTCTGCCGCCCCGCGTGTGGATCTGTGAGGGAGAGAGAGAGAGAGAGAGTGAGGGAGAGTGAGGGGAAAAATATCTGTGGGTGGTGGAGCGGGGGTGTCAGGGAGAAATTAGGGGGAAAAATAGGGGAAAACAGGGGGAAATAGGGAAAATAGGGGAAAAAAGGGGAAAATAGAGGGGAAATAAGGGGAAATTAAGGGAAAAAAGGGGAAAATAGGGGGAAAACAGGGGGAAGATAGGGGGAAATTAGGGAGGATTAAGGGGAAAATAGGGAGGAAATTAGGTGGTAGTAGTAGTATGACATGAACTGATCCACTCTGCCGCCCCGCGTGTGGATCTGAGGGAGAGAGAGGGAGAGTGAGGGGAAAATAGGGGGAAAATAGGGGGGGGAGACAGAGTGAGGGGTAAATTAAGGGGATATTAAGGGGAAAATAGGGAGGAAATTAGGGTTGTAGTAGTAGTATGACATGAACTGATCCACTCTGCCGCCCCGCGTGTGGATCTGAGGGAGAGAGAGAGGGAGAGTGAGGGGAAAATAAGGGGGAAAATAAGGGGGAATTAGGGAGAAATTAAGGGGAAAATAGGGAGAAATAGAGGGGATATTAAAGGGAGGAAATTAGGGTTGTAGTAGTAGTATGACATGAACTGATCCACTCTGCCGCCCCGCGTGTGGATCTGTGAGGGAGAGAGAGAGGGAGAGTGAGGGGAAAATAAGGGAGAAAATAAGGGGGAAGATAGGGGGGAAATAGGGGGGAATTAAGGGAATTAAGGTGACGGTCCGGGCAGGGAAGGGAAGGTGTGGACTGCCTTACACACTGAAAGGCGCGAGCGATAAATTATCCTTCGGTAAAATGAATGGGAGACGCAGACAGTCTATTAATTAGACATTAGATTAGACATTAATAGACGCGAGTGTCATTTGTAAGCGACAAGCGGCAAGATTTTACATTTTATATATAATTGTAAGCTGTAGTCAAGCTGTAGTCAAGCGCTATGGTATACTATAGCTGCTACATAGTTCTCTAACCGAGAAGTGGCACATGCTTCACCCAACACCCAACACTGAACAATGAACAATGAACAATGTAGTAGTAGCAAGACCACTTGACCTCAGCTTGTGAGCTCAGAGTGCTCACAAGCTGACAGTGAAGCTTAAGCTTCACTGTGAGCGGCAGGTGTGGATGCACCAGTGACTTTGAGCTGAGCGATAGCTTGAGCGTGACCGTGTTTATAGTTTATGGTGTGGATCAGCATCACGTTAAGTACTCAAATGACGTATTGTATCTGACTATAAACGACATGCGCACAATGTGACTACTCTAGGCAGCACAGGAAGGGCTGATCCACACCTGACGCTCACGGTCAAGCTAACGTTTGAGCTTGAGCGTGAGCTTGACTCCCTCTCTTTAATCTCTCTCTTTAATCTCTCTCTCTCTCTTTAATTTACCTGATCAAAGCATTCCATGGCTAGTAAGTGGTCTATCCCAGGGTCGAGCCCCACTTCATTGACTATTATTACTCCTGCCTCCTCAGCAGCCTGGTGCAGCTCCCTCATGGCCGGGGTGAGGTAGCTGGCCGTCACCAAATGTGTCTGCAATGATGGGGTGATTATGGGGTGTTCCTGGGGTGCTGGGGAGGTGGGATTGGGTGGGGTGGTGGAGGGGTGATTGGGGTAGGTGTGTCTAGGTGGAGGTGCGTGGAGGGGGTATGTGGAGGGAGATATGGAGGGAAATGTGGAGGGGTGTGGAGGGAAAAATATCTGGTTTCATTTCAGACTATCTTACAAATTGACTATTTTAACTATGAAGGAAGGGAGGTAGGATAGTCAAAATTGGAGAGAAGGTGGAGGAAAGATGGAGGAAACTTAACCTAGGTGGAGGAAAGTGGAGGAAACATGTGGAGGGAGATATGGAGGAAAAAGTGGAGGGGTGTGGCAGGAAAAATATCAGGTTTTGACATCAGACTATCTTACAAATCGACTATTTTAACCATCAAGGAAACCAGATAGAATAGTCCGGGTGGCACCAAAACACGCACAAACTATCCACCAACAAGACTATATCCCCAAAACCCCAAAAAACCCCAAAAAAACCCTAAAAAAACCCTAAAAACCAACCTTAGTTTCGATGCACTTCTGAGCAATAGTAGGGTGTAGAGCGTAAGGGAGGAGGGAAACTACTACATCAGCCCTCCCCATAAGCTCCCCCAACATATCAGGTTTTGGTGTCAGACTATCTTACAAATCGACTATTTTAACTATGAAGGAAGGGAGGTAGGATAGTCAAAATTGGAGAGAAGGTGGAGGAAAGATGGAGGAAACTTTATGTGGATGGAGGAAAGTGGAGGAAACATGTGGAGGGAGATATGGAGGGAAAAGTGGAGGGGTGTGGCAGGAAAAATATCAGGTTTTGACATCAGACTATCTCACAAATCGACTATTTTAACCATCAAGGAAACCAGATAGAATAGTCCGGATACCACCAAAACACGCAGAAACTATCCACCAACAAGACTATATCCCCAAAACCCCAAAAAACCCTTAAAAAACCCTAAAAAAACCCTAAAAACCAACCTTAGTTTCGATGCATTTCTGAGCAATAGTAGGGTGTAGAGCGTAAGGGAGGAGGGAAACTACTACATCAGCCCTCCCCATAAGCTCCCCCAACATGTCTCCCCGCTCCACCACGTCCAGCAACACCGGCTCCACATTGGGGTGCTTCTGGGCCAGCGCATCAGCCTCCGCCTTCAGTTCAGAGGCTGCGGTGAGAGAGCAGGGCGGAAATGTTACGTCTTGCATTAAATAGTGGGATAGGGTGAGAGATTTTGGGGTTTTGGGGTTATTTAGGGGTGTTTTAGGGGATTTTGGGGGTTTGGGGGTTATTTTAGGGGGTTTTTGGTGAGAGAGCAGGGCGGAAATGTTGAGTCTTGCATTAAAAAGTGGGATGTGGTGAGAGATTTGGGGGTTTTATTGAAATTTGGAGGTTTTGGGTTGAAATTTGGGGTTATTTTAGGGTTTTGGGGATTTTGGGGTTATATTGGGGTTATTTAAGGGTGTTTTGGGGTATTTTGGGATTATTTAGGGGTGTTTTAGGGTTATTTTAGGAGGTTTAAGGGTTATTTCTGGATGTTTAGGGGTATTCAGAGGTTATTTTAAGGTGTTTTAGGGTTATTCTAGGGGTCTTTAGGGTTATTTTTGGGGTTTGGAGGGTTCTGGTGAGAGAGCGAGGAGGAAGTGTTGAGTCTTGCATTAAATAGTGGGATAGGGTGAGAGATTTTGGGGTTTTGGTTAAAATTAGGTGTTATTTAGGGTTATTTTAAGGTTTTTGGGGGGGTTTAAGGGTTATTTTGGGGTATTTTGGGGTTATTTTAGGGTTTTTTAGGTTATTTAAGGGTGTTTTGGGGTTATTTTAGGGGTTTTAGGGTTATTTTGGGGGTTTTGGGGGTTTTGGTGAGAGAGCAGGGCCAGAAAATTAAGTCTTGCATTAAATAGTGGGATGTGGTGAGAGATTTTGGGGTTTTATTGAAAATTTGGGGTTATTTCGGAGGCTTTGGGGTTTAAAAGTGAGATACCCCCTAAAAATCCCTAAAAAACGCCTAAAAAACCCTAAAAAACCCTAAAAAACCTGAAAAATCCCTAAAAAAACCCTGAAAAAAACCCTAAAAAACCCTAAAAACCCTAAAAAAACATAACAAACCCAAAACACCCTGAAAGTCCCTGAATGAATGCGTCCCTTACCGAGGATGATGGAAGTATCAACGTCCCTGAAAACCCCTAAAAAAAACTAGAAAAAAACCCAAAAAACCCTTAAAAACCCTGAAAAAAAACTAAAAATCCCTAAAAATTCACCAAAAATCCCTAAAAAATCCCTAAAAAACCCTGAAAAAAAACTAAAAATCCCTAAAAAACCTGAAAAATCCCTAAAAACCCTAAAAAACCCTGAAAATCCCTAAAAATCACCAAAAATCCCTAAAAATCACAAAAAAAACCCAAAAAACCCTGAAAGTCCCTGAATGCGTCCCTTACCGAGGATGATGGAAGTATCAACGTCCCTGGAGAGGTAATCCACGAGGGGCGCCGCCACGTAGCCTGCACCCAACACCAGCACTGTGTGGGAACACTGCGCCACTGCCGCCTTGTGACTCGCCCTGGAGGGGAGGGAGGGACAGGGAGAGGGAGAGGGAGAGGGGAGGGGAGGTGAGGGGAGGTGAGGGGAGGGGGAGAGGGAGGGACGGAGGGACAGGGAGAGGGAGGGACAGGGAGAGGGAGAGGGAGAGAGACAGGGAGACAGGGAGGGGGAGGGACAGGGAGAGGGAGAGTGGGTGAGAGGCAGAGAGACAGGGAGGGAGGGACAGGGAGAGGGAGGGACGGAGGGACAGGGAGAGAGAGGGAGAGGGAGGAGAGGGAGAAAAAAAATTAGAGATAGCTTTAATAATATTAGTACTACCACTACTACTACTACTACTACTACTACTACTAATAATAATAATAATAATAATAATAATAATAATAGTAGTAGTAGTAACTACTACTACTATTACTATCTTTCTACTACTACTACTACTACTACTGCTATTACTACAACTACTACTACTACTACTACTACTACCACACACACACACACACGCACACACATACAATTCTACAAAAATCACAAAAACCACTACTACTACTACTACTACTACTACTACTACCACCACCACCACCATTAACTACTACAACACACACACGCACACACACACACATACTATTCTACAAAAACCACAAAAACCACAAAAACTACTACTACTACTACTACTACTACTACTACTACTACTACCACCACCACCACCACCTTTAACTACTACAACACACACACGCACACACACACACATACTATTCTACAAAAACCACAAAAACCACTACTACTACTACTACTACTACTACTACTACTACTACTACTACTACTACTACTACCACCACCACCACCACTACTACTACCACTACTACTACTACTACTACTACATCTTACCTTCTGCCTCCCCCCCCACCAAAGCGAATATGAAACAGTTATATACAAATTAATAACAACAACAACAACAACAATAATAATAATAATAATAATAATAATAATAATAATAATAATAATAATAATAATGATAATGATGATAATAATAATGATAATAATAATGACTTACCGTGTCTGGTGTCTTAATTCTGCTATGTATTCGAAGTTAGGAGTCAGCTTGCCCCCGCTAGTAATGACGGCCTGAAATAGTAGTAGTAGTAGTAGTAGTAGTAGTAGTAGTAGTAGTAGTAGTAGTAGTAATATTTTGTTTTTTTAATCTGTCCAAAAATAAAAAATGTTTGTCTTTTTTCCCCTCTCCCTCTCTCCCTCGCTCTCACTCACCCCTGCCACTTCCCTGGTGTGTGTGGCAGGGTGTAAGGCAGCCCCTGAACCCCTGAGAAGCACGCCCCTGCCCCTCTCTCTCTCTCTATCTCACTTTTTCTCACCCTCTCTCTCTCAAAAATATTTCAAAAACTTCCCCTCAAAATTCTCAAAGTTTCCACATTTTCCCCTCTCCCTCTCTCCCTCGCTCTCACTCACCCCTGCCACTTCCCTGGTGTGTTGGGCAGGGTCGAAGGGCGCCCCTGCATCACTCTGGAGGATGTCGTACATGTGAGGGAGCAGCAGGGAGCCAAAGAAGTCAGTGGCCTCCCTGGGTAACTGAGTGGGCATATTGTCAATACTGCACACCAACACGCCAGGCCCTTTGAAACTGAGGGAGAGAGAGAGAGAGGGAGAGAGAGAGGGAGAGAGAGAGGGAGAGTAGGGAGAGTAGGGAGAGAGAGGGAGAGGGGGTTAGGGAGAGTATTTGATGGAGAAATTGATAGATTGGGAGAGGGAAAGAGAGGGAGAGTGAGAGGGAGGGAGAGGGAGGGAGTGAGAGGGAGAGGGAGAGAGAGAGAGAGAGAGAGAGAGAGAGAGAGAGAGAGAGAGAGAGAGAGAGAGAGAGAGAGAGAGAATGATTAGAGCTGTTGTTAATAATCTTAAAATCCCTAAAAATAAAATAAAAATCTCTAAGAATCCCTAAAAATCCCTAAAATCCCTTAAAAACCCTAAAAAAAAACTAAAAATTCCTAACAAAACTAAAAAATTCTAAAAAAAATCCCTAAAAATCTAAGATACTTTTTTAAAAACCTAAAATCTAAAAACCTAAAATTTTTCCTTACCCTCAAAAAACTAAAAATCCCTTAAAATTTTAAGGGATTTTAAATACCCTTAAAAAATACCCTTTACCCCTAGAAAAAATTCCTTAAAAACCCCTTTAATCCCTTTAAAGAGTTTCAAATCCCTTTGAAGAGATTCGAATCCCTTAAAATCCCTAAAAAACCCTAAAAATCCTTAAAAATCCCAAAAAATCCTAAAAAATCCCTAAAAATCCCCAAAAAATCCTTCAAAAATTCTAAAAATCCCCAAAATATCTCCAAAAAATCTTTTAAAAATCCCTAAAAAATCCCCCCGAATCCCTAAAATCCCTAAAAAAAACCTAAAAACTACTACTACTACTACTACTACTACTCGTTACCTCTTAGTGTCCTTGTTCTGGTCAGCGTCATAGAGGCAGAAGGGCGTATCGATGGTGGTGCACTCTGACATGAACTCAATGGAGCCCCCGGGGTCACCACTCTCTCTCTCTCTCCCCCCCTTAAATATCCCTAAAACCCCTTAAAAACCCCATAAAACAATTCAAACCCCTTTAAAGAGAATTGAACCCCCTTTGAAGAGGTTCTGATCCCTTAAAATCCCTAAAACACCCCTAAAATCCCTAAAAATCCCTAAAAACCCCTAAAAATTCCCAAAACACCCCCAAAAATCCCTAAAAAACCTAAAAACCCTAAAAATCCCTAAAGAAAACCTAAAAAATCCCCCAAAATTCCAAAAAAAACCTAAAAAATCGTAAAAAATCCCTTAAAATCCCAAAAAATCCCTAAAAAATCCCTTAAAAACCCTTACCTCTTAGTGTCCTTGTTCTGGTCAGCGTCATAGAGGCAGAAGGGCGTATCGATGGTGGTGCACTCTGACATGAACTCAATGGAGCCCCCGGGGTCACCACTCCCTCTCTCTCTCTCTCTCTCTCCCCCCCCCTTAAATATCCCTAAAACCCCTTAAAAACCCCATAAAACCATTCAAACCCCTTTAAAGAGAATCAAACCCCCTTTAAAGAGATTCGAATCCCTTTAAACAGGTTCGAATCCCTTAAAAATCCCTAAAACACCCCTAAAATCCCTAAAAATCCCCAAAACCCTAAAAAATCCCCCAAAATTCCAAAAAATCCCTAAAAATCCCTAAAAAAAACCTAAAAATTCCCAAAACACCCCAAAAAATCCCTAAAAAACCCTAAAAAACCTAAAAACCCTAAAAATCCCTAAAAAAAAACTAAAAAACCCTAAAAAATCTTAAAAAATCCCCCAAAAATCCAAAAAAATCCCAAAAAAATCCTAAAAAAACCTAAAAAAAAACCTAAAAAAAAAACTAAAACTACTACTACTACTACTACTACTACTACTTACCTCTTAGTGTCCTTATTCTGGTCGGCGTCATAGAGGCAGAAGGGCGTATCGATGGTGGTGCACTCTGACATGAACTCAATGGAGCCCCCGGGGTCAGCTGAGATGTCGCAGATGGCAAGCATACGGTGTGGCAGGGACGGCGACCCCAGCTGTACGAGGGGAAATACAGGGGAAATTAGAGGGGAAAATAGAGGGGAAATAGGGGGGAAATTAGGGAGGCAGGGACAGGCAGGGTGATTAGGGAGGCAGGGGGGGGGCAGGGAGGCAGGGTGAATAAGGGGCAGGGGTAGGGGGGAGGGAAATAAATAAATAAACTAATAATAATAAGGTAAAAACTAATAATAATAAGGTAAAAACTAATAATAATAAGGTAAAAACTAATAATAATAAGGTAACACTGATAGGTAATAATAATAGGTAATAATAAATTTATCCCTAAAAACATCTAAAAATCAGTAATAATAATAATAATAATAATAATAATAATAATAATAATAATAATAATAATAATAGGTAATAATAATAGATGAAAATAAAAAATGATAATAAAAAAATCTCTAAAAACCCTAAAAATCTCTAAAAACCCTAAAAAATCCTTAAAAATCCTAAAAAAATCCATAAAAACCCTAAAAATCCCAAAAGAAAATCCCTACAATCTCCCGAAATCTCCCAAAACCCTAAAAATCCCCCAAAACCTAAAAAATCCTTAAAAATCCATAAAAATCCCTAAAAAAACTAAAACACCCTTAAAAAACCCTTAAAAATAGAAAAACAGGTAATAAAAATAGATAATAGTAATAATAACAATAGGTAATAATAATAGGTAGCAATAATAACAGGTAATAATAGTAGTAGTAGTAGTGGTAATAGTAGTGGTAGTAGTAACCCTAAAAATCCCTAAAAAATCCATAAAAATCCCAAAAAAATAAAAAAAAAATAAAAAAAAAATAGATAATAATAATAATAATAATAATAATAATAATAGTAATAGTAATAATAGTAATAGTAATAGTACCGAGGTGGGTAGCCCTAAAGAAAACCC
>JAHFWG010000105.1:289251-300529 GCA_020233015.1 Callinectes sapidus | reverse complement strand
AAAACCCAAAATCCCATAAACATTACCTAACAAAAAACAACCATTATAATTTTCCAATAGTAAATTTATCCCCAAACTATCCCAAAACACTATTCTTTTAACCATCCCACCACCATCACAACCCGAGGCAGCCACAAGAGGAGGAGGATCAAGATGGCCACGCAATCAGAAGAAATCTACGACACTTGGTGAAGAAATAACCTCAATTTTCCGTGTTGTTGTTGTGATTTGGGGGTTGTGGGGGGGCGGGGTTGTGAGGGGTGGCCTGGACGCTCCTAACTGACCCCTCCGCCCCGGGGTTGTACGTGTAATAAGGGAGAAATTTGTGTATAAGTGAAGGGGTATCTAACCTCTATCTGGGTTCTGGGGTGGAAATGTTTGTGTATTTTAGGGTTTTTCGGAGTTTTTTCGTGGATTTTTTGGGGTTTTGAGGGGTTGGAGGGGTGGAGGAAAGTTTCCCTCACCCCTCCGTCCAATCTGGAGGGAAATCTGACCGGTAGTTTTAGAGAAAAGTGAAGAAATATGGAAACTTGTTGGGGTCCTGGGTCACCTCTCCCTCTCACTTTCCGGAGAGAGGGAGTGGGTGATGTTTTGTTGTTGTTGTTTATTGTATCCCTCTCCCTCTCACTTTTTGGAGAGAGGGAGTGGGGTTTATACCTCTCCCTCTCACTTTCTGGAGAGAGGGAGTGTGGTGGTAGTCAGGTTTGTTATTGTTTATTAAGTGTTCCCTCTCCCTCTCACTTTTTGGAGAGAGGGAGTGGGTGGTAGTCAGGTTTGTTATTGTTTATTTATTGTATCCCTCTCCCTCTCACTTTTTGGAGAGAGGGAGTGGGGTTATACCTCTCCCTCTCACTTTCTGGAGAGAGGGAGTGGGGGGTTTATACCTCTCCCTCTCACTTTCCGGAGAGAGGGAGTGGGGTGATGGTCAGGTTTGTTATTGTTTTATTAAGTGGGTGGGGTTACCTCTCCCTCTCACTTTTTGAAGAGAGGGAGTGGGGTTAGCTCTCTCTCCCTCTCTCCCTCTCACTCTCACTTTTCTCTCCGCCACCTCTCACTGTCCCCACACCACTCCCTCTCACTTTCTCTCCAGGTATATCAATTTTCTCTCCAATTGGCCACCCACCCCCTCCCACTCTCACTCCCTCTCACTCTCACTTTTCTCTCCGCCACCTCTCACTGTCCCCACACCACTCACTCTCACTTTCTCTCCAGGTATATCAATTTTCTCTGCATTTGGACACCCACCCCCTCCCCCTCTCACTCCCTCTCACTCCCTCTCACTTTCCCCTCCGCCACCTCTCTCTCTCCCCTCTCACCACTCCCTCTCACTTCCTCTCTCTCCCAGTCAAATTTCTCTCCAATCCGTCACCTACCCCCTCCCCTCTCACTCCCTCTCACTTTCCCCTCTCACTCTCACTTTCCCCTCCGCCACCTCTCACTGTCCCCACACCACTCCCTCTCACTTCCCCTCTCTAACGGTCTTTTTCCCACTCCAATCGGCCACCCACTCCCTCCCACTCTCCCTCCCTCTCACTCCCTCTCACTCCCTCTCACTCCCTCTCACTCCCTCTCACTCCCTCTCACTCTCTCTCTCAGGATCTTGGCGTTGGAAGCTGCTTTGCCAGACTGTCTCGATGATGAAGAGATTATCAGCATCACAAAGGGGAGGATTTTACCCGAGGAACACCGGGCTCAGGTGAGACGTTTCCCTCCGTATCTCTCTAACTAAGGGGAGGAGAGAGATACTGGAGAGATGGGGAGATAGAGCATTCTTTCCTCTATTATCTCCCATTATCTCTGTCTCTCTATCTCTACAGGGTGAGGCAGAAATTGTGAAAATGTTTAAACTTTTCTGTGTAAAATTAGGTTAGGTTAGACGGAGAGATAGTTATGTTTTCCTCCGTATCTCTCCAACTAAAGGGAGGAGAGAGATACTGGAGAGATGGGGAGATAGAGGGGTCTTTTCTCTATTATCTCTCACTGTCTCTGTCTCTCTATCTCTACAGGGTGAGGCAGAAATTGTGAAAATGTTTAAACTTTTCTGTGTAAAATAATGTTAGGTTAGACGGAGAGATAGTTATGTTTTCCTTCATATCTCTCTAACTAAAGGGAGGAGAGAGATACTGGAGAGATGGGGAGATAGAGGGGTCTTTTCTCTATTATCTCTCACTGTCTCCATCTCTCTATCTCTACAGGGTGAGGCAGAAATTGTGAAAATGTTTAAACTTCTCTGTGTAAAAAAGTGTAAAAATAGGTTAGGTTTAATGGAGAGATAGTTGCATTTTCCTCTGTATCTCTCCAAGTAAAGGGAGGAGAGAGAAAGTGGAGAGATGGGGAGATAGGGGATTCATTTCTCTATTATCTCCCATTATCTCCATCTCTCTATCTCTACAGGGTGAGGCAGAAATTGTAAAAATGTTTAAACTTCTCTGTGTAAAAAAGTGTAAAAATAGGTTAGGTTTAATGGAGAGATAGTTACATTTCCCTCTGTATCTCTCAAACTAAGTGGAGGAGAGAGAAAGTGGAGAGATGGAGAGATAGTGGATTCTTTCCTCTATTATCTCCCATTATCTCCATCTCTCTATCTCTACAGGGTGAGGCAGAAATTGTGAAAATGTTTAAACTTTTCTGTGTAAAATGATGTTAGGTTTAATGGAGAGATAGTTGCATTTTCCTCCGTATCTCTCCAAGTAAAGGGAGGAGAGAGATACTGGAGAGATGGAGAGATAGAGCAGTCTTTCCTCTATTATCTCTCTCACTATCTCCATCTCTCTATCTCTACAGGGTGAGGCAGAAATTGCAAAAATGTTAACACTTCTTGATGAAAAAAATGTTAGGTTAGATGGAGAGATAGTTACATTTTCCTCCATATCTCTCCAAGTAAAGGGAGGAGAGAGATACTGGAGAGATGGGGAGATAGGGGATTCTTTTCTCTATTATCTCCCATTATCTCCATCTCTCTATCTCTACAGGGTGAGGCAGAAATTGTGAAAATGTTTAAACTTTTCTGTGTAAAATAATGTTAGGTTAGATGGAGAGATAGTTATGTTTTCCTCCGTATCTCTCCAACTAAAGGGAGGAGAGAGATACTGGAGAGATGGGGAGATAGAGGGGTCTTTTCTCTATTATCTCTCACTGTCTCTGTCTCTCTATCTCTACAGGGTGAGGCAGAAATTGTGAAAATGTTTAAACTTTTTTATGAAAGTTTTAAGATTTTTGCTAAAGAGATAGTTACATTTTCCTCCGTATCTCTCCAACTATAGGGAGGAGAGAGATACTGGAGAGATGAGGAGATAGAGGGGTCTTTTCTCTATTATCTCTCACTATCTCCATCTCTCTATCTCTACAGGATGAGGCAGAAATTGTAAAAATGTTTGAACTTCTCTGTGTAAAAAAGTGTAAAAATAGGTTAGGTTTAATGGAGAGATAGTTACATTTTCCTTCATATCTCTCTAACTAAATGGAGGAGAGAGATACTGGAGAGATGGGGAGATAGGGGATTCTTTCCTCTATTATCTCTCACTATCTCCATCTCTCTATCTCTACAGGGTGAGACACAAACTACAAAAATGTCACAACTTCTCGATAAAATTTTTTGAGATATTTTACGAAGAGACCGTTACATTTCCCTCCATATCTCCCAAACTAAAGGGAGGAGAGACAAACCGGAGAGACGTGGAGATAGCCCAACCTCTCCCCCACAACCTCCCACAAACCCCACCCCTCCATCTCTACAGGGTGAGTCACAAAGTGCGGAAACGTTCACACTTTTTTTTTTGCAGATCTGGTACCTGTGTCTTGGTGGGGCCAGTAAGATTTGCACTTTCTCGAGTTTTGATGGAATTTTTGATTTGCAAGAACAAGACATCATCAGGGAGGAGTGTAAGATTTTAGTAGGTAAGCCACTCCCCTCTCACTCCCCTCTCACTACTCCCTCTCACTTTCTCTCCATCCCAGTCAAATTTCGTTCAAATCCGTCACCCACCCCCTCTCACTTTTCTCTCCACCTCTCACTTTTCTCTCCGTCGCCTCTCAGTGTTCTCTCGCCACTCCCTCTCACTTTCTCTCCATCGTAGTCTTTTTTTCGTTCAAATCGGTCACCCACCCCCTCTCACTTTTCTCTCCACCTCTCACTTTTCTCTCTGTCGCCTCTCACTGTCCTCTCGCCACTCCCTCTCACTTTCTCTCCATCGTAGTCTTTTTTTCGTTCAAATCGGACACCTACCCCCTCTCACTTTTCTCTCCACCTCTCACTTTTCTCTCCGTCGCCTCTCACTGTCCCCACACCACTCCCTCTCACTTTCTCTCCAGGTATATCAATTTTCTCTCCAATCGGACACCTACCTACTCCCCTCTCACTCTCTCTTTTCTCTCCACCTCTCACTTTTCTCTCCGCCACCTCTCACTGTTCTCTCGCCACTCGCTCTCACTTTCTCTCCAGGTATATCAATTTTCTCTCCAATCGGACACCTACCCCCTCCCCTCTCACTCTCTCTTTTCTCTCCACCTCTCACTTTTCTCTCCGCCACCTCTCACTGCCCCTACACCACTCCCTCTCACTTTCTCTCCAGGTATATCAATTTTCTCTCCATTTGGACACCTAACTCCTCCCCTCTCACTCTCTCTTTTCTCTCCACTCTCTCCCTCTCACTCTTTCTAGTTTAATTTGAACATTTTTAAACTAATGTTAACCTTTTTGGAACTTTTAATCTAATTTTGACCTTTTTTTCAATAATTTAACATATTTTTGAACTTTTTTAGACTATCAAACTGTTTTTTTTTAACTTTGAACTTTTTTTTACTTTTTTTATCTTTTCTCCATTTTATGACCTCAAAATTTTTTTTGACCCTCGAACTTTTTTTTAACTTTTGAACTTTTGACCTTTTATGACCTTTTTTGACCTTTTTTTAACCTTTGACCTTTTTTTAACCTTTTTTTTGACCCTTTGAATTTTTTTAAAAACCTTTTTTAACCTTTTTTTACACTTATTTTACCCTTCGAACTTTATATGACCTTATTTTGACCTTTTTTTGACCTTTTTCGACCTTTTTTTGACCTTTTTTACCTTTTTCTTAATCTTTTTTTATCTTTTCTCCATTTTATGACCTCAAAATTTTTTTGACCCTCGAACTTTTTTGAACTTTTGAACTTTTGACCTTTTTTTGACCTTTTTTGACCCTTTTTAACCTTTTTTTAACCTTTTTTTACCTTTTTTTAACCTTTTTTTAACCTTTTTTTAACCTTGTTTTACCCTTATTTTACCCTTCGAACTTTTTTTGACCTTATTTTAACATTTTTTGACCTTTTTTTGACCTTTTTTGACCTTTTTTGACCTTTTTTTAACAGACAAGCTTGGTAACGAGGACGAGGACAAGGTGACGGTGGTGAGCAGCCTGGAGTCGCTGTTCACGCACTACTGCAAGTCGCGCTCCGTCAAGTTCGACCGCGCCTGGACTGACCTGTTGCCCCCTTTCCTGGCCACTAAGATGCCCGTCGACTCTGTGGCCTTCTGCTTCCAAGAGATGATGGAGAGGTATATTCCAAGGTGAGATGTGTGTGGTTTTTTGGGGTTTGTGAGGTGGTTTTGGGGGTTACAGTGGTGGGGTTTGTTGGGGGTTGTAGGGGAAAGATTGGGCTATTTAGTGCTGTTTTTGGTTTCCTTCTATCATCTTTACTTAGAGAGTTATTGAAGGAAATGTAACTTTATTTCAAAACTCACCAACTCAAATATGAGAATGAGATGGTGTTAGTTTTTTGGGGTTTGTGAGGTGGTTTTGGGAGTTAGAGTGGTGGGGTTTGTTGTGGGTTGTAGGGGAAAGATTGGGGTTTCTAGTGGTGGTTTTGGTTTTTTTCTGTCATCTTTAGTTAGAGAGTTATTGAAGGAAATGTAACGACTCTCGGAACCCACAATTTGAAATATGAGAATGAAATAGTGTTAGTTTTTTGTAATTTGTGGGGTGGTCTGTTGGGGTGGAATGGTGGGGTTTGTTGGGGGTTGTAGGGGAGAGATTGGGGTTTTTAATGGTGGTTTCGGGTTTTTTCTAGGTTTTTTAGTTAGAGAGTTATTGAAGGAAATGTAACGACTCTCGGAACCCTTAATTTGAAATATGAGAATGAAATAGTGTTAGTTTTTTGGGGTTTGTGGGGTGGTTTTGGGGGTTAGAGTGGTGGGGTTTGTTGGGGGTTGTAGGGGAAAGATTGGGCTATTTAGTGCTGTTTTTGGTTTTCTTCTATCATCTTTACTTAGAGAGTTATTGAAGGAAATGTAACAACTCTCGGAACCAACAACTTGAAATATGAGAATGAAATAGTGTTGGTTTTTTGTGATTTGTGGGGTGGTTTTGGGGGTTAGAGT
This sequence comes from Callinectes sapidus, assembly GCA_020233015.1. Taxonomy (NCBI): domain Eukaryota; kingdom Metazoa; phylum Arthropoda; class Malacostraca; order Decapoda; family Portunidae; genus Callinectes; species Callinectes sapidus. The sequence continues at coordinate 294,173 of JAHFWG010000105.1, read as the reverse complement.
GGTGGGGTTTGTTGGGGGTTGTAGGGGAAGGATTGGGGTTTCTAGTGGTGGTTTCGGTTTTTTTCTGTCATCTTTAGTTAGAGAGTTATTGAAGGAAATGTAACTTTATTTCAGAACTCACAAACTCAAATATGTGTATGAGATATGGTTGCTTTTTTGGGGTTTGTGGGGTGGTTTTGGGGGTTAGAGTGGTGAGGTTTGTTGGGGGTTGTAGGGGAGAGATTGGGGTTTCTAATGGTGGTTTTGGTTTTTTTGTATCATCTTTAGTTAGAGAGTTATTGAAGGAAATGTAACGTGTCTCGGAACCCACAATTTGAAATATGAGAATGAAAGTGTTAGTTTTTTGTAATTTGTGGGGTGGTTTTGGGGGTTAGAGTGGTGGGGTTTGTTGGGGGTTGTAGGGGAAAGATTGGGCTATTTAGTGCTGTTTTTGGTTTTCTTCTATCATCTTTACTTAGAGAGTTATTGAAGGAAATGTAACGACTCGGAACCCACAATTTGAAATATGAGAATGAGATGTGGTTAGTTTTTTGGGGTTTGTGGGGTGATTTTGGGGGTTGGAGTGGTGGGGTTTGTTGGAGGTTGTAGGGGAAGGATTGGGGTTTCTAAGGGTGGTTTCGGTTTTTTTGTAGGTTTTTTAGTTTGAGAGTTATTGAAGGAAATGTAACTTTATTTCAGAACTCACAAACTCAAATATGTGAATGAGATGTGGTTAGTTTTTTGGGGTTTGTGGGGTGGTTTTGGGGGGTGGAATGGTGGGGTTTGTTGGAGGTTGTAGAGGAATGATTGGGGTTTCTAAGGTTAGTTTCAGTTTTTTTGTGTCATCTTTAGTTAGAGAGTTATTGAAAGAAATGTACATTTTTTCAGAGCCCACAATCTTACATATATGATGGAGATGTTTTTCCTTTTTTTAATTTGTGAGTCACCCTGTAGAGATAGAGATATGCAGTTTATTGGGTTAGATAGAGGAAGAATTGCTCTATTTAACCATATTTCCACTTTTTTTCTACATTATTTACTTACAGAGTTATTGAAGGAAACATAACTTGTCTCGGAGCCCACAAACTGAAATATGTGAATGAAATGCTGTTAGTTTTTTGCAATTTCTGACCCACCCTGTAGAAATAGAGACATGCAGTTTATTGGGTTAGATAGAGGAAGAATTGCTCTATTTAACCATATTTTCACTTTTTTTCTACAATATTTACTTACAGAGTTATTGAAGGAAACGTAACTTGCCTCGGAGCCCACAAACTGAAATATGTGAATGAAATGTTGTTAGGTTTTTGCAATTTCTGAGTTACCCTGTAGAGATAGAGACATGCAGTTTATTGGGTTAGATAGAGGAAGAATTGCTCTATTTAACCATACTTTCATTTTTATTCTATCTTTTTTACTTATAGAGTTATTGAAGAAAATGTAAGTTTTTTCAGAGCCCTCAATCTTACATATATGATTGAGATGTTGCTAGTTTTTTGCAATTTCTGACTCACCCTGTAAAGATAGAGAGATGTGGTTTGTTGCAGATGATAGAGGAATAATTGCTCTATTTAACCATCTTTTCACTTTTTCTCTACAACATTTACTTACCGAGTTATTGAAGGAAACGTAACTTCTTTTCACAGAGAGACAGCACCGGGGTCCCCAATCTACCACCTGTTAAGGCTGTTGTTACTATACCACGACCCTAAACTCTCAACCTTCCTGGACTCGAGAAAGCTTAATCCTGATCTTTATGCGACTAAGTGGGTAAGTAAGGAAAAAAATAGGAAAAAATGGAAAAAAATAGGGAAAAATAAGGAAAAATTAGGAAGTGGATTTATTTATAGATTTGTGGATTTTTTGCGGATTTTTTGGTGTTATGTGGAGGTTTCTAGGTGGATTGGAAAGGTGGATAAATGAAGGAATTGAGGAAAATGACATTAATATTAAAGATAGAGAGAATTTGACAGGAATACAAAAAATCAGGAAAAAATCAACAAATTTAATGCAACAAACAGAATTAAAATCGTTTAATTACTAATGAAGATACAGACATACGAATAAAAGGAATAAGCAAAAACTCCAATAATACTAAAAATAGACAAAAATTGACAGGAATATAAAAAATCAGGAAAAAATCAACAAATTTAATGCAACAAACAGAACAAAAATTCATTAATAAATAAGAGAGATAGAAATTTATGAATGAAAGGAATAGGCAAAAACTCCAATAATAATAAAGATAGAGAGAATTTGATAAGAACATAAAAAATCAAGAAAAAATCAACAAATCAAATGCAACAAACAGAATTAAAATCGCTTAATTATTAACAGAGATACAGACATACAAATAAAAGGAATAGGGAAAAACTCCAATAATACTAAAGATAGAGAAAAATTGACAAGAATACAAAAAATCAAGAAAAAATCAACAAATCCAACGCAACAAACAGAACAAAAATCCGTTAACAAATAAGAGAGATAGAAATTAATGAAAGAAAGGAACAGGCAAAAACTCCAATAATACTAAAGATAGAGAAAAATTGACAAGAACACAAAAAATCAAGAAAAAATCAACAAATTAAACGCAACAAACAGAACAAAAATCGGAGCGCTGATAACCGAAATATTTGCAGATTAAGAGTGTGTTTGCGGCGAGCTGTGACCTGGAGGCAGTATCGGCAGTGTGGGATGTTTACCTGACAGAGAAGGACCCTTTCTTCGTCCTCTTCCTCTCTCTAGTCATCCTTGTCAACGCGAGGTGGGTGTGACGTTTTGGGGTTTTGTGCGGATGTGTGGGGGTTTAGGGGGATTTTGAGGGTATGGGGAGATAGAGGAAAGATTGGGCTATCTAATGGTGTTTTCCATTTTTTCCTCCTCCTTTTAGTTTGAGAGATATGAAGGAAAATGTAATGCCTTTTCCTCCAGTTTTTTCAATTTTTTCACCTCTCAGACATGTAAAAAGTTGTAACATTTTTGGGTTTTGTGCGGAAGTGTGGGGGTTTAGAGGGAGTTTGAGGATATGGATAGATAGAGGAAAGATTGGGCTATCTCACACTGTTTTCCATTTTTTCCTCCTTCTTTTAGTTTGAGAGATATGAAGGAAAATGTAATGCCTTCTCCTCCAGTTTTTTCAATTTTTTCACCTGTTAGACATGTGAAAAGTTGTAATGTTTTGGGTTTTTTTGTGGAAGTGTGGGGGTTTAGAGGAAATTTGAGGGTATGGGGAGATAGAGGAAAGAATGAGCTATCTCACATTGTTTTCCATTTTTTGCTACTCCTTTTACTTTGAGAGATATGAAGGAAAACGTAACACCCTATGAAATTTTTTCCCCCCATTTTCCACCTATCAAAAGTTAAAAAAGTTCTAACATTTTCACAATTTATACAAAAGTGAGATAGTCTAGAGAAAATCCAAAAACACATAAAGATAGAGCGAAAAACGAGCTATCTCACACTACCCCACATCACTATTTCCCCTCTTTAATCCCCGAGATACGAGGGGAAACGTAACACCCTTTCAAATTTTTTCCCTCATTTTCCACCTATCAAAAATGTGAAAAGTTATAACATTTTCACAATTTCCCCAAAAGTGAGAGAGTGTAGAGAAAGTCCGAAAACACGTAAAGATAGAGCAAAAAACGAGCTATCTCACAATACCCCCCATTACCATTTCCCCCCATTAATACCCGAGATACGAGGGGAAACGTAACACCCTTTCAAATTTTTTCCCTCATTTTCCACCTATCAAAAATTAAAAAAGTTGTAACATTTTCACAATTTATACAAAAGTGAGAGAGTGTAGAGAAAGTCCAAAAACACCTAAAGATAGAGCAAAAAACGAGCTATCTCACACTACCCCACATCACCTATTCCCCTCTTTCCACCCCGAGATACGAGGGGAAACGTAACACCCTTTCAAATTTTTTCCCTCATTTTCCACCTATCAAAAATTAAAAAAGTTCTAACATTTTTGTAATTTCCCCAAAAGTGAGAGAGTGTAGAGAAAGTCCGAAAACACGTAGAGATAGAGCGAAAAACGAGCTATCTCACAGTACCCCACATCACCTATTCCCCTCTCTAATCCCCGAGATACGAGGGGAAACGTAACACCCTTTCAAATATTTTTCCCTCATTTTTCACCTATCAAAAATGTGAAAAGTTGTAACATTTTCACAATTTATACAAAAGTGAGAAAGTGTAGAGAAAATCCAAAAACACGTAAAGATAGAGCAAAAAACGAGCTATCTCACACTACCCCACATGACCACTTCCCCTCTTTAATACCCGAGATACGAGGGGAAACGTAACACCCTATCAAATTTCTTTCCCTCATTTTTCACCTATCCAAAATTAAAAAAGTTCTAACATTTTCATAATTTATACAAAAGTGAGAGAGTGTAGAGAAAATCCAAAAACACGTAAAGATAGAGCGAAAAACGAGCTATCTCACACTACCCCACATCACCATTTCCCCTCTTTAATCACCGAGATACGAGGGGAAACGTAACACCCTTTCAAATTTTTTCCCTCATTTTCCACCTATCAAAAATTAAAAAAAGTTCTAACATTTTCACAATTTACACAAAAGTGAGAGAGTGTAGAGAAAGTCCGAAAACACGTAAAGATAGAGCAAAAAACGAGCTATCTCACTGTACCCTGCATTATCTCTTTCCCCTTTTCCTTCCCAAGATACAAGGGGAAACATAACACCCATTTTTGTCCCCAGAGACCAGATTTTGTCGATGGAGAAGGAGAAGAGGTCGGTTATACTACAAACACTGAGTAACATCCCATCCCACCTCAATGTGCAAGACGTGGCTGACTTCTGCTCTCTCGCCAGGTTCTATGTGCTCAGGACCCCCTCCTCCTTCAGAAATGTGAGAGAGAGAGAGAGGGAGAGAGAGAGAGAGAGAGGGATAGAGAGAGGGAGAGGGAGA
>JAHFWG010000105.1:249672-260807 GCA_020233015.1 Callinectes sapidus | reverse complement strand
TATCTCACTTTTTCTCACCCTCTCTCTCTCAAAAAATTTCCAAGACCCTCCCCTCAAAATTCTCAAAGTTTCTACATTTTCCCCTCTCCCTCTCTCCCTCGCTCTCACTCACCCCTGCCACTTCCCTGGTGTGTTGGGCAGGGTCGAAGGGCGCCCCTGCATCACTCTGGAGGATGTCGTACATGTGAGGGAGCAGCAGGGAGCCAAAGAAGTCAGTGGCCTCCCTGGGTAACTGCGTGGGCATATTGTCAATACTGCACACCAACACGCCAGGCCCTTTGAAACTGAGGGAGAGAGGGAGAGTAGGGAGAGTAGGGAGAGTAGGGAGAATAGGGAGAGTAAGGGAGAGTAGGGAGAGGGGGTTGTAGGGAGAGTATTTGATGGGGATATTGATAGATTGGTAGAGAGGGAAAGAGAGGGAGAGGGAGGGAGAGGGAGAGGGAGAGGAAGAGAGAGAGAGAGAGAGAGAGAGAGAGAGAGAGAGAGAGAGAGAGAGAGAGAGAGAGAGAGAGAGAGAGAAAGAATAGTACATCATCACAACGTATCAAAACCATTTACTAAAACCAACATTAATTCGTCTCTCATCCTTCTCCTCCTCCTCCTCTTCCTCCTCCTCCTCTTCTTCCTCTTCCTCCTCCTCCTCCTCCTCCTCCATGTCTAATACGAGCAGCGAGGAGTCCACAGCAATGAATATTCCCCGTCAATTGAAGCCTCAAAGGTGCCTGAAAGAAGACGCAAAACTTGAAAGAAGGTGAAGCTGAGCAGTGAAATTAACTCCATTACTTGCACAGCGGCCCTGATTGCTGGCACAGAGAGAGAGAGAGAGAGAGAGAGAGAGAGAGAGAGAGAGAGAGAGAGAGAGAGAGAGAGAGAGAGAGAGAGAGAGAGAGAGAGAGAGAATGATTAGAGCTGGCTTTAATATACATTTTATATAACAACACTTAGTGTCCTAAAAATATCTTTAAAAACCTAAAAAATCCCTAAAAATCTCACTAAATATCCTAAAAACCTCTAAAAAAACTCACTAGTAAATCCCTAAAACAACTAAAAATCCCTAAAAAACTCTAAAAAATCCTTAAAACTCCCAAAAATCCCCAAAAACCCTAAAAATATGCCTAAAACCCTAAAAAATAATTAAAAATCCCCCCAAAGTCCCTAAAAATCCCTAAAAAATCCCAAAAATCCCCAAAAATCCTTATAAACCCTGAAAACCCCCCAAAAAAACTAAAATACCCCAAAAAACCCTAAAAAATCCCTATAACACCCCAAAACAACCTACACAATCCCTAAAATCCCTAAAAAACCCTAAAAAATCCCCAAAAATTCCTAAAACATCCCCAAAAAATCCCTTAAAACTACTACTACTACTACTACTTGTTCTGGTCAGCGTCATAGAGGCAGAAGGGCGTATCAATGGTGGTGCACTCTGACATGAACTCAATGGTCACCGGGGTCACCACTCTCTCTCTCTCTCTCTCTCTCTCCCCCTTAAATATCCCTAAAACCCCTTAAAAACCCCATAAAACAATTCAAACCCCTTTAAAGAGAATTGAACCCCTTTAAACAGGTTCGAATCCCTTAAAAATCCCTAAAACACCCCTAAAAATCCCTAAAAAACCCTAAAAAATCCCTAAAACCCTAAAAAATCCCCCAAAATTCCAAAAAATCCCTAAAAATCCCAAAAATTCCAAAAAAATCCTAAAAACCCTAAAAACACCCTAAAAAATCCCCCCAAACCCTAAAAATCCCTAAAAACCCCTAAAAAAACCCTAAAAATCGTAAGAAATTCCAAAAAAATCCCTAAAAAATCCAAAAAAATCCCAAAAAATCCCTTAAAACTACTACTACTACTACTACTACTACTACTACTACTACTCGTTACCTCTTAGTGTCCTTGTTCTGGTCAGCGTCATAGAGGCAGAAGGGCGTATCGATGGTGGTGCACTCTGACATGAACTCAATGGAGCCCCCGGGGTCAGCTGAGATGTCGCAGATGGCAAGCATACGGTGCGGCAGGGACGGCGACCCCAGCTGTAGGTAGGGGCAGGGACAGGCAGGGTGAATAGGGAGGCAGGGACAGGCAGGGTGATTAGGGTAAATAGGGGGAAATAAATAAATAAACTAATAATAATAATAAGGTAATAAAATAAACTAATAATAAAAATAAATTATCCCTAAAAAACATCTAAAAGTCGGTAATAATAATAATAATTGTTAATAATAATAATAATAATAATAATAATAATCCCTAAAATCCATAAAAAAAATCCCAAAAAAATCCCTAAATTCACAAAAGAAAACCCTAAACAATTCCCCAAAATCCCCCCAAAAAACTAAATATCCCCCCAAAATCCCTAAAATCCCCCCAAAACTAAAAATTCCTAAAATCCCAAAAGAAAACCCTAAAAATCCCTAAAAATCCGTAAAATCCCCCAAAATCCCTAAAAAACAAAAAAAAAGCATAATAGTAATAATAATAATAGGTAATAACAATAATAATAATAATAATAATAATAATAATAATAATAATAGGTAATAACAATAATAATAATATGTAATAATAATAGGTAGTAATAGTAATAACAATAGGTAATAGTAACAGTAATAGTAGTAATAGTAACAATAGTAATAGTAGTAATAGGTAGTAATAGTAGTAGTGGTAATAGTAATAGTAATAATAGTAATAGTACCGAGGTGGGTAGCCAAGGGGTGTATACTGGCTGCAGGAGGTACTTTGCGTCAGGAATAGTGAGGAGCTTGGGAGAGTTGACCGCCCAGTAGATGCCATTAATGATCACTGAGGCGTAGGGAGCTATCTGAGGGGAGAGAGAGAGAGAGAGAGAGGGGAGAGAGAGGGGAGGTTAGGTGGGGTGGGGTTAACATCTTCATATCAACCTTAAAATCATCTTAAAATACCTTAAAAACACCTTAAAACAGCTTACAACTTAAAATACCTTAAAATATCTGTTGAGGGGAGAGAGAGAGGGGAGAGAGAGAGGGGAGGTTAGGTGGGGTGAACACATTGATATCTACCTTAAAATGCCTTAAAATCACCTTAAAATACCTTAAATGATCACTGAGGCGTAGGGAGCTATCTGAGGGGAGAGAGAGAGAGAGGGGAGAGAGGGGAGGTTAGGTGGGGTGGGGTGAAAACATTGATATCTACCTTAAAATGCCTTAAAATCATCTTAAAATACCTTAAAAACATCTTAAAACAGCTTACCTTAAATAATACCTTAAAAAATACCTTAAAATCATCTTGAAATACCTTAAAAACACCTTAAAACAGGGAGCTATCTGTTCTGGGGAGAGAGAGAGGGAGAGAGAGAGGGGGGAGGGGAGGGGAGGAACACCCTCAAATTCACTGAAATACCTTCAAATTCCCTTAAATCCCCTTAAAACAGCTTTAAAACCCCTTAAAACACCTTAAAATCCCCTTAAAATCCTCTAAAAACAGGTTCGGATCCCCTTAAACAGCTTAAAATCACCTTAAAAACAGCTTGAAATCCCTTAAACAGCTTCCAATCCCCTTAAAACAACTAAAAAACCCTTAAATACATTCCAATCTCCTTCAATAAATTCAAATCCCCTTAAAAAGCTTCGAATCCCCTAAAAATCCCCTTAAAACAACTTAAAACCCCTTAAATACGTTCAAATCCCTTAAAACAGCTTCAAATACCCTTAAACACCTTCAAATCCCCTTAAACAGGTTCGAACCCCTTAAAAACCCTTGAAACCCTTAAAACAACTTGAAAAACCTTAAAAACAACTTGAAACCCCTTAAAACACCTTCCAATCTTAATCTTAATCCCCTTAAAACCCCTTAAATCCTCTAAAAACACCTACCAATCCCCTTAAACAGGTTCAAATCCCTTAAAAACCCCTTACCTTATGGGCGAAGACAGAGATGTACTTTTCAGGGTGTTCCTCGTATTCCACCTTAAAATCCCCTTAAAATAACTAAAAAACCCTTAAACACCTTCAAATCCCCTTAAAACAGTTTCCAATCCCTTAAAACAGCTTCAAAACCCCTTAAAACACCTTCCAATCCCTTAAAACCCTTCAAATCCCCTTAAAACACCTAAAATCCCCTTAAAAACAACTGAAAAATCCTTAAACACCTCAAAATCCCCTTAAAAACACCTTCCAATCCCTTAAAACCCCTTAAATCCTCTAAAAACAGGTTCGGATCCCCTTAAACAGCTTCAAAACCCCTTAAAACCCTTAAAATCCCCTTAAAAACAACTTAAAAACCCTTAAAACCCTTCAAAACCCCTTAAAAACAACTAAAAAACCCTTAAACACCTTAAAATCCCCTTAAAACACCTCAAAATCCCCTTAAAACCCCTTAAATCCTCTAAAAACAGGTTCCAATCCCCTTAAACAGGTTCAGATCCCCTTAAACAGGTTCGAACCCCCTTAAAATCCCCTTACCTTATGGGCGAAGACAGAGATGTACTTTTCAGGGTGTTCCTCGTACTCCACCTTAAAATCCCCTTAAAATAACTAAAAACCCCTTAAACACCTCAAAATCCCCTTAAAACAGCTTCAAAACCCCTTAAAACACCTTCCAATCCCTTAAACAGGCTCAAATCCCCTAAAAATCCCCTTAAGAACAGCTTGAAACCCCTTAAATCAATTCAAATCTCCTTAAATCAAGTCAAATCCCCTTAAAAACCCCTTAAAACAGGTTCGGATCCCCTTAAACAGGTTCAGATCCCTTAAAATTCCCTTACCTTATGGGCGAAGACAGAGATGTACTTTTCAGGGTGTTCCTCGTACTCCACCTTAAAAACCCTTAAAAACAACTTGAAACCCCTTAAAAACAACTTGAAAACCCTTAAATAAACTCAAATCCCCTTAAAACAGGTTCGGATCCCCTTAAACAGCTTAAAATCCCCTTAAAAACAACTTAAAAACCCTTAAAACCCTTCAAATCCCCTTAAAAACAACTGAAAAACCCTTAAACACCTCAAAATCCCCTTAAAACACCTCAAAATCCCCTTAAAACCCCTTAAATCCTTTAAAAACAGGTTCCAATCCCCTTAAACAGCTTCCAATCCCTTAAAACCCTTAAAAACAACTTGAAACCCCTTAAATCCTCTAAAAACCCCTTAAATCCTCTAAAAACAGGTTCGGATCCCCTTAAACAGGTTCGAATCCCTTAAAATTCCCTTACCTTATGGGCGAAGACAGAGATGTACTTTTCAGGGTGTTCCTCGTATTCTTGGGCGTCGTAACCCCCGCCGTCCTTCCTCACCAGGTGGTCTTGGCGGCTTACCTCACACACGTACACCTTGTTCACCGCTGTTTAAGGGAAATTTTAGGGTTTTTAGGGTTTTTTTAGGGATTTTTAGGGATTTTAAGGTTTTTTAGGATTTTTGGGGATTTTGGCATGATTTTTTAGAATTTTTTAATGATTTTTAGGGGTTTTAATGTTTTTTTTAGGGATTTTGGGGGATTTTAAGGGGCTGCAGGGAAATTTTAGGGGTTTTAGGGTTTTTTGGGGATTTTAGGGGTTTAATTCTCTCTCTTCTAAACTTTTCCCCTTCAAAATCTGTCACTTACCCCTTAACTCTCTCACTTTTTCTCACTTTCTCTATCTCTATCTCACTTTGGCTCTCTCTCAATATCCCTACGTAAATGTCCCTAAAATTCCCTTTCTTCTGATGTTTTCCCCATCAAAATCGCACACTTAACCCTGAACTCTCTCACTTTCTCTATCTCTATCTCACTTTGGCTCTCTCTCAATATCCCCACGTAAATGTCCCTAAAATTCCCTTTCTTCTGATGTTTTCCCTGTTAAAATCGCACACCTAACCCTGAACTCTCTCACTCTCTCTATCTCACTATCTTTAATCTCTCACTTTGGCTCCCTCACAATATCCCTACGTGAATGTCCCTAAAATTCCCTTTCCCCTAAACTTTTCCCCATCAAAATCCGTCACTTAACCCTGAACTCTCTCACTTTCTCTATCTCTATCTCACTCTCACTCTCCCTCTCACCTCCATGTTCGGCAGCCTTCTTGAGTGCCTTCACCGTGATGTACTCGTGGGGCAGTCCCTGAACGATCTCCTGCGCCCCCTGAGACACGTTCCCCTCTCTCTCTCTCTCTCTCTCTCTCTCTCTCTCTCTCTCTCTCTCTCTCTCACTATCTTTAATTATCTCTCTCACTCTCTCTCAATGTCCTAACGTGAATCTATCTTTAATTCTCTCTCAAATGACCCTTTTTTCGCTCAAATCCGACACCTAACCCTGAACTCTCTCACTTTCTCACTCTCTCACTATCTTTAATTTACCTCTCACTCTCTCTCAATGTCCCTACGTAAATGTCCCTAAAATTCCCTTTCCCCTAAACTTTTCCCTGTTAAAATCGCACACTTAACCCTGAACTCTCTCACTATCTCTATCTCACTTTCTCACTTTGGCTCCCTCTAAACATCCCCACGTAAATCTCTCTTTAATTCTCTCTCAAATGACCCTTTTTTCACTCAAATCCGTCACCTAACCCTGAACTCTCTCACTATCTCTATCTCTAATCTCACTTTCTCCCTCTCACTCCCTCTCACCTCCATGTTCTGCAGCCTTCTTGAGTGCCTTCACCGTGATGTACTCGTGGGGCAGTCCCTGAACGATCTCCTGCGCCCCCTGAGACACGACCCCCTCTCTCTCTCACTATCTCACTTTCTCTAATTATCTCTCTCACTCTCTCTCAATGTCCTAACGTGAATCTCTCTTTAATTCTCTCTCAAATGACCCTTTTCTCGCTCAAATCGCACATCTAACCCTGAACTATCTCACTTTCTCACTCTCTCACTATCTTTAATTTACCTCTCACTCTTTCTCAATGTCCTTACGTGAATCTCTCTTTAATTATCTCTCAAATGACCCTTTTTTCACTCAAATCCGACACCTAACCCTGAACTCTCTCACTTTCTCTATCTCTAATCTCACTCTCCCTCTCACCTCCATGTTCTGCTGCCTTCTTGAGTGCCTTCACCGTGATGTACTCGTGGGGCAGTCCCTGAACGATCTCCTGCGCCCCCTGAGACACGTTCCCTGACCCGGTGAAGATGAACGTTAAGGGACCGATGGACTTGGGCAGCATCCCTAACGCTATCTCGTACCCGGCGTCCCTGATCGACTGCCGCGCCATCTCCGTGTTCCGGTAGTTGTGCGCGGGCCCGATGTGCTGTCAGGGATTCAGGGACACATTTAGGGGCTTTTAAGGGATGTTTTAGGGACTTTTAGGGACTTTTTAGGGCTTTTTAGGGATTTATTAGGGATTTTTGGAAGGGTATTTGTGCGCTGGACCGATGTGCTGTAATGTGCTGTGCAAGGGACAGTCAGGGACACATTCAGGGACTTTTAAGGGACTTTTAGAGACTTTTAAGGGGCTTTTTAGGGATTTATTAGGGATTTTTTGGGGGGTATTTGTGAGCTGGACCGATGTGCTGTAAGGGACATTTTAGGGACATTTTAGGGATATTTTAGGGATATTTAGGGACAAAAAAGGGGCTTTCTTCAAGGGAAATCAGTGATTTTGGACCAATGTGCTGTTGGAGGGACATTCAGGGATATTTTAGGGACATTTAGGGACAAGAAAGGTGCTTCCTTCAGGGGAAATAAGTGATTTTGGGGGGTGTTTTGAAGGAAAATTCAGGGTTTTTGGCTGCAGGGATATTTAGGGACATTTAGGGACATTTTAGGGAAATATAAGGGTTTTTTTGGGGGTGTTTTGAGGGAAAATTCACGAAAAATCAGGAAAAAATTAAGAAAAAATCGAAGAAAATCACAAAAAAATCAGGAAATATCACAAAAAATCACAAAAAATCACCAAAAAATCACCCAAAATCACAAAAAATCAGGAAAAATCACAAAAAATCAGAAAAAATCACAAAAAATCAGGAAAAATCACAAAAAAATCAGGAAAAATCACAAAAAATCAAGAAAAATCACAAAAAATCGTAAAAAATCCCCAAAATAATCCCCAAAAAATCTGGGACACAAAAAAATCTAGGCCTAACTCACCATGAAGGGCGTGTGGTGTCCCAGGGCGAGGAGTCTTAGGCCTAAACACAACAAATCCCCCCAAAAACACAACAAAAATACAAAAACACACACAAAATCGTAAAAAATCCCCAAAAAATCGTAAAAAATCCCCAAAAATCAGCAAAAAATCCCCCAAAAATAGGCCTAGCTTACCATGAAGGGCGTGTGGTGTCCCAGGGCGAGGAGTCTTAGGCCTAAACACAAAAAATCCCCCACAAAACACAACAAAAATACAAAAACACACACAAAATCGTAAAAAATCCCCAAAAAATCCCTAAAAATCACAAAAAAATCCCCAAAAAATCAGGGACAATTAGGGACTCACCATGAAGGGCGTGTGGTGTCCCAGGGCGAGGAGTCTTAGGCCTATACCGTTGAGAATGTTGATCATGCCCGCCACTCCCGCGTATTTCCCAAAGGCAACCACGCGCTGGCCATCTCCGTCACACATGCGCTCGTAGTCTATCAGCCGAATGTTCTAGTTAAGGGAGATAAATAGGGAGAAATTAAGGGTTTTTTAAGGGAGATAAGGGTTTTTTTAAGGGAGATAAGGGTTTTTTTAAGAGGAGATAAGTTTTTTTTAAGGGTTTGGGTTTTTTCAGGGTTTTTTCAGATTTTTTAAGGTTTTTTTAGGGACTTTTAAGGGTTTTTTGGGGGTTTATGGGGGTTCTAAGGGTTTTTTGGGGGGTTTTAAGGGGTTTTTAGGGGAAATAAGGGAAGATTAAGGAAGGGGAGAAATTAGGGTTGTTTTTCAGGTTTTTTTATAGTCTTTTTAGGGAGTTTAAGGGAGTTTTGTTATGTTTTTTAGGGAGTTTTGAAAGGCCACCACACGCTGACCATCTCCGTCACACATGCGCTCGTAGTCTATCAGCCGAATGTTCTGAGAAATTAAGGGTTTTTAGGGGTTTTCAGGGAGATTAGAGGGGAGATAAGGGAAGGGGAGACAGAGAGAGAGAGAGATTAGGGAATTTTCAGGGATTTTGGAGGGGTTTTAGGGAGTTTTTTGGGGGTTTTTAAGGGTTTTTTGGGGGTTTCTTAGTTTTTTGGGGAGAATTTTCGGGGTCTTTAAGGTTTCAAGAGGAAGAGAGGGGAGATTAGGGGTTTTTAGGGGAGATTAGGGGAGATTAAGGAAGGGGAGAAATTAGGGTTGCTTTTCAGGGTTTTTCTGTTTTTTTTAGAGGGTTTTTAAGGGTGTTTTTAGGGAGTTTTGTTATGTTTTTTAGGGAGTTTGGAAAGGCCACCACGCGCTGACCCTCTCCGTCACACATGTTAGTTAAGCCTTGTTAGGGGTTAGTAGTTAAGCCTTGTTAGGGGTAGTTAGGGATAGTTAGGGGTAGTTAATGTCCCTAAATGTCCCTGAATGTCCCTTACTTTCTCTAGGATGGCGTCCAGGAGGGGCATGTTGGCCTCCTGCCCCTTGATGGTGTGGGAGAAGAAGCAGTACGTCTTGTTGGGGGTGATTAGAGGTAGTTAGGGAGGTAATTAGGGGTTGTTAGGGGTAGTTAACGTGTTTTTTGAGATAATTAGGGGTAGTTAAGGGCCCTAAATGTCCAAAATGCCACTAAACACCCCTGAACACCCCTGAAATACCCCTAAATGTCCCTAAACACCCCTGAAACACCCTAAAAAAACCTAAATGTCCCTAAATCACCCTGAATGACCCTTACTTTTCTAATATAGCGTCTTGTTAGGGGTAGTTAGAGATAGTTAGGGTCATTAGAGAGGTAATTAAGGTTGTTAGGGATAGTTAAGGCCCCTAAATGTCCTTAAAACATCAGAAATATCCCTAAATCACCCTGACTGTCCCTGAGTGTCCCTTACTTTCTCTAGGATGGCGTCTAGGAGGGGCATGTTGGCCTCCTGCCCCTTGATGGTGTGGGAGAAGAAGCAGTACGTCTTGTTGGGGGTGAGCTGGTCCACGGGCACCTGCTTCACCCCGATGATCACGTCCGCCCCAGTGATGTCCTCCTGAATACGCGCCCCGACGCTCTGATAGGCCTAGTGGGGAGAGAGAGAGTGGAGAGTGAGGGGAGAGAGTGAGAGGGAGAGTGAGCGGGGAGAGAGAGGGGAAAGTGAGTGGGGAGAGAGCTAGCTTTAATGTGAAAAAAAAACACAAAAAATCACACAAAAAAAATTTTTTTAACAAAAAATCACAATATCCAAAATAACAAAAAATCAGAAAAAATCAAGAAAATATTTAAAAAATCAGAAAATCTGAAAAAATCACAAAAAATCAGGAATTTTTTTTTAAATCAGATTTTTTTTAAAAATCACCAAAAAATCACAAAAAATAAAGAAAATAACAAAAAATCAGAAAAATCACAAAAATCACAAAAAATCACAATTTTTAAAAAAAATCTAAACAAATAAAAAATCTGAAGAAAATCTGAAAAAAATAAAGCTATCTCACACAGAAAATAACAAAATATCCCCCCAAAATCACAAAAAATCACCAAAAATCCCCCAAAATCAGATAAAAATGAGAGAAAAATATACAAAAATATTAGAGCTATCTCACTATCTCACACTATCTGTAACACGTCTGTACGTACCTGCATGGGGTAGGCGCGTCTGTTGGAGGGCTGCACGGTGACCCTGACGCCGTCCCTGACCAGCTGCCTCACCTGGGATGGCCCCAGCGGCGCCCTCCTCTCCCACACACTCTGGTCCTCTCTCCTGATGGCCAGACTCTTACCTCTCACTCGCCCACGCCCACCCCCGGTACTGGTGGGCGTGGTGGGCGTGCTCTGTGGGGAGAGAGAGAGAAAGGGGTGGTTAGAGATGGCTTTAATGTGAGAGAAAGTGAGCTATCTTTAATTTGTGAGAAAGTGAGCTATCTTTAATTTGTGAGCTATCTTTAATTTGTGAGAGGTATCTTTAATATTGGGGGAGGAGAGGGGGGTGCTCTGTGGGGGGGGGGAGAGAGAGAGGGGTGGTTAATGAGTGAGCTATCTTTAATTTTGGAGGGGTGAGAGTGAGTGAGAGTGAGTGTCTTCCCTCTCACTCGCCCACGCCCACCCCCTGTACTGGTGGGCGTGGTGGGCGTGCTCTGTGGGGGGAGAGAGAGAGAGGGGTGGTTAAT
>JAHFWG010000105.1:211069-225425 GCA_020233015.1 Callinectes sapidus | reverse complement strand
CTCTCTCTCTCTCTCTCTCTCTCTCTCTCTCTCTCACATTTCTGAAGGAGGTGGGGGTCCTGAGCACATAGAACCTGGCGAGAGAGCAGAAGTCAGCCACGTCTTGCACATTGAGGTGGGATGGGATGTTACTCAGTGTTTGTAGTATAACCGCCCTCTTCTCCTTCTCCATAGCCAAAATCTGGTCTCTGAGGACAAAAATTGGTGTTATGTTTCCCCTTGTATCTCGGGAAGGAAAAGGGGAAAGAGATAATGCAGGGTACTGTGAGGTAGCTCGTTTTTTGCTCTATCTCTACGTGTTTTCGAACTTTCTCTACACTCTCTCACTTTTGGGGAAATTACAAAAATGTTAGAACTTTTTTAATTTTTGATAGGTGGAAAATGAGGGAAAAAATTTGAAAGGGTGTTACGTTTCCCCTCGTATCTCGGGGATTAAAGAGGGGAAGTGGTCATGCGGGGTAGTGTGAGATAGCTCGTTTTTTGCTCTATCTTTACGTGTTTTTGGATTTTCTCTACACTCTCTCACTTTTGTAAAAATTATGAAAATGTTACAACTTTTTACATGTCTAACAGGTGAAAAAATGGAAAAAACTGGAGGAGAAGGCATTACATTTTCCTTCATATCTCTCAAACTAAAAGGAGTAGCAAAAAATGGAAAACAGTGTGAGATAGCCCAATCTTTCCTCTATCTCTCCATACCCTCACACTCCCTCTAAACCCCCACACTTCCACAAAAAAACCAAAAATGTCACAACTTCTTACATGTCTAACAGGTGAAAAAAGAGGAAAATTTGAAGATAGGGCGAGACATTTTCCTTCATATCTCTCAAACTAAAAGGAGGAGGAAAAAATGGAAAACAGTGTGAGATAGCTCAATCTTTCCTCTATCTCCCCATACCCTCAAAATCCCTCTAAACCCCCACACTTCCACACAAAACCCCAAAATGTCACAACTTCTTACATGTCTAACAGGTGAAAAAATTGAAAAAACTGGAGGAGAAGGCATTACATTTTCCTTCATATCTCTCAAACTAAAAGGAGGAGGAAAAAATGGAAAACAGTGTGAGATAGCCCATTCTTTCCTCTATCTCTCCATACCCTCAAACTTCCTCTAAACCCCCACACTTCCACACAAAACCCCAAAATGTCACAACTTCTTACATGTCTGACAGGTGAAAAAATGGAAAAAAACTGGAGGAGAAGGCATTACATTTTCCTTCATATCTCTCAAACTAAAAGGAGGAGGAAAAAATGGAAAACAGTGTGAGATAGCTCATTCTTTCCTCTATCTCCCCATACCCTCAAACTCCCTCTAAACCCCCACACTTCCACACAAAACCCCAAAACGTTACAACTTCTTACATGTCTAACAGGTGAAAAAAGAGGAAAATTTGAAGATAGGGCGAGACATTTTCCTTCATATCTCAGTAAGTAAAAGAAGGAGGAAAAAATGGAAAACAGTGTGAGATAGCTCATTCTTTCCTCTATCTCTCCATACCCTCAAACTTCCTCTAAACCCCTACACTTCCACAAAAAAACCCAAAACGTTACAACTTTTTACATGTCTAACAGGTGAAAAAATGGAAAAAACTGGAGGAGAAGGCATTACATTTTCCTTCATATCTCTCAAACTAAAAGAAGGAGGAAAAAATGGAAAACAGTGTGAGATAGCCCAATCTTTCCTCTATCTCCCCATATCCTCAAATTTCCTCTAAACCCCCACACTTCCACACAAAACCCAAAAACATTACAACTTCTTACATGTCTGATAGGCGAAAAATTGAAAAAAACTGGAGGAAAAGGCATTACATTTTCCTTCATATCTCTCAAACTAAAAGAAGGAGGAAAAAATGGAAAACAGCATTAGACAGCCCAATCTTTCCTCTATCTATCCATACCCTCAAAATTCCTCTAAACCCGCACACTTCCGCACAAAACCCCAAAACGTCACACCCACCTGGCGTTGACAAGGATGACTAGAGAGAGGAAGAGGACGAAGAAAGGGTCCTTCTCTGTCAGGTAAACATCCCACACAGCCGACACTGCCTCCAGGTCACAGCTGGCCGCAAACACACTCTTGATCTGCAAATATTTCGGTTATCAGCGCTCCGATTTTTGTTCCGTTTGTTGCGTTGGATTTGTTGATTTTTTCTTGATTTTTTATGTTCTTGTCAAATTCTCTCTATCTTTAGTATTATTGGAGTTTTTGCTTATTCCTTTCATTCATAAATTTCTATCTCCCTTATTTATAAACTGATTTTTGTTCTGTTTGTTGCATTAAGTTTGTTGATTTTTTCCTGATTTTTTGTGTTCTATGGGGTTTTGGGGTATTTTTTATATTATTGGAGTTTTTGCTTATTCCTTTTATTCGTATGTCTGTATCTTCATTAGTAATTAAACGATTTTAATTCTGTTTGTTGCATTAAGTTTGTTGATTTTTTCCTGATTTTTTTTATTCTTGTCAATTTTTGTGTATTTTTAGTATTATTGGAGTTTTTCCCTATTCCTTTCATTCATTAATCTCTATCTTCATTAATAATTGAGCGATTTTAATTCTGTTTGTTGCGTTTAATTTGTTGATTTTTTCCTGATTTTTTATATTCCTGTCAATTTTTGTCTATTTTTAGTATTATTGGAGTTTTTGCTTATTCCTTTCTTTCATTAATTTCTATCTCCCTTATTTATTGACTGATTTTAATTCTGTTTGTTGCATTAAATTTGTTGATTTTTTCCTGATTTTTTATATTCCTGTCAAATTCTCTCTATCTTTAATATTAATGTCATTTTCCTCAATTCCTTCATTTATCCACCTTTCCAATCCACCTAGAAACCTCCACATAGCACCAAAAAATCCGCAAAAAATCCACAAATCTATAAATAAATCCACTTCCTAATTTTTCCTTATTTTTCCCTATTTTTTTACATTTTTTTCCTATTTTTTTCCTTACTTACCCACTTAGTCGCATAGAGATCAGGATTAAGCTTTCTCGAGTCCAGGAAGGTTGAGAGTTTAGGGTCGTGGTATAGTAACAACAGCCTTAACAGGTGGTAGATTGGGGACCCCGGTGCTGTCTCTCTGTGAAAAGAAGTTACGTTTCCTTCAATAACTCGGTAAGTAAATGTTGTAGAGAAAAAGTGAAAATAGGGTTAAATAGAGCAATTATTCCTCTATCATCTGCAACAAACCACATCTCTCTATCTCTACAGGGTGACTCAGAAATTGCAAAAAACTAACGTCATCTCAATCATATATTTAAGATTATAGGATGTGAAAAAAGTTACGTTTTCTTCAATAACTCTGTAAGTAAATATTGTAGAAAAAAAGTGAAAATTTGGTTAAATAGAGCAATTACTCCTCTATTTAACCCAATAAACTGCATGTCTCTATCTCTACAGAGTGACTCACAAATTGCAAAAAACTAACAACATTTCATTCACATATTTCAGTTTGTGGGCTCCGAGACAAGTTATGTTTTCTTCAATAGCTCTCTAAGTAAATAAGGTCGAGAAAAAGTGAAGATAGGGTTAAATAGAGCAATTCTTCCTCTATCTAACCCAAAAAACTGCATGTCTCTATCTCTACAGGGTGAGTCACAAATTACAAAAAACTAACGTCATCTCCATTGTATATCTAAGATTGAGAGCTCTGAAAAAACTTACATTTTCTTCAATAACTGTCTAAGTAAAAAAGATGGAAAAAAAGTTAAAATATGCTTAAATAGACCAATTCTTCCTCTATCTAACCCAATAAACTGCATGTCTCTATCTCTACAGGGTGACTCAGAAATTACAAAAAACTAACAACATTTCATTCACATATTTCAGTTTGTGGGTTCCGAGACAAGTTACATTTTCTTCAATAACTATCTAAGTAAAAAATGTAGAAAAAAAGTGAAAATATGGTTAAATAGACCAATTCTTCCTCTATCTAACCCAATAAATTGCATGTTTCTATCTCTACAGGGTGACTCAGAAATTGCAAAAAACTAACAACATTTTATTCACATATTTCAGTTTGTGGGCTCCGAGACAAGTTACATTTCCTTCAATAACTCTCTAAGTATAAAAGATAGAAAAAAACTGAAAATATCCTTAAATACCTCAATTATTCCTCTATTACACCCCATAAACTGCATGTCTCTAGCTCTACAGGGTGACTCACAAATTACAAAAAGGAAAAACATCTCCATCATATGTTTAAGATAAAGGGCTCTGAAAAAACTTACATTTCCTTCAATAACTCTCTAACTAAAAAAGCTAGAAAAAAAGTAGAAACACCATTAAAAACCCCAATCTTTCCCCTACAACCCCCAACAAACCCCACCACTCTAACCCCCAAAACCACCCCACAAACCCCAAAAAACCAACCACATCTCATTCTCATGTTTTAAATTGTGGGTTCCGAGACACGTTACATTTCCTTCAATAACTCTCTAACTAAAGATGATACAAAAAAAACAAAACCACCATTAGAAACCCCAATCTTTCCCCTACAACCCCCAACAAACCCCACCACTGTAACCCCCAAAACCACCCCACAAACACCAAAAAACCAACCACATCTCATTCACATATTTGAGTTGGTGAATTCTGAAATAAAGTTACATTTCCTTCAATAACTCTCTAAGTAAAGATGATAGAAGAAAACCAAAAACAGCACTAAATAGCCCAATCTCTCCCCTACAACCCCCAACAAACCCCACCACTGTAACCCCCAAAACCACCCCACAAACCCCAAAAAACTAACACTATCTCATTCACATATTTGAGTTTGTGAGTTCTGAAATAAAGTTACATTTCCTTCAATAACTCTCTAACTAAAAAACCTACAAAAAAACCGAAACCACCCTTAGAAACCCCAATCCTTCCCCTACAACCCCCAACAAACCCCACCATTCCACCCCAACAAACCACCCCACAAACCCCAAAAAACGAAGTGCATCTCTATCATACATTTGATTTTGTGGGCTGTGAAAAAAACTTACATTTCCTTCAATAACTCTCAAACTAAAAAAGCCAGAAAAAAACCAAAACCACCATTAGAAACCCCAATCTCTCCCCTACAACCCCCAACAAACCCCACCACTCTAACCCCCAAAACCACCCCACAAACCACAAAAAACCAAACATATCTCATTCACATATTTGAGTTTGTGAGTTCTGAAATAAAGTTACATTTCCTTCAATAACTCTCTAACTAAAGATGACAGAAAAAAACCGAAACCACCACTAGAAACCCCAATCCTTCCCCTACAACCCCCAACAAACCCCACCACTCTAACCCCCAAAATCACCCCACAAACCCCAAAAAACCAACCACATCTCATTCTCATATTTCAAATTGTGGGTTCCGAGACACGTTACATTTCCTTCAATAACTCTCTAAGTAAAGATGATAGAAGAAAACCAAAAACAGCACTAAATAGCCCAATCTTTCCCCTACAACCCCCAACAAACCCCACCACTCTAACCCCCAAAACCACCCCACAAACCCCAAAAAACTAACCACATCTCATTCACATATTTGAGTTTGTGGATTCAGATATGATTTAAACTTTCTTCAATAACTCTCTAACTAAAAAACCTACAAAAAAACCGAAACCACCCTTAGAAACCCCAATCCTTCCCCTACAACCCCCAACAAACCCCAACGTTTTAACACAACAGGTTACCCCACAAACCCCAAAAAACCAGCTGTATCTCACCTTGGAATATACCTCTCCATCATCTCTTGGAAGCAGAAGGCCACAGAGTCGACGGGCATCTTAGTGGCCAGGAAAGGGGGCAACAGGTCAGTCCAGGCGCGGTCGAACTTGACGGAGCGCGACTTGCAGTAGTGCGTGAACAGCGACTCCAGGCTGCTCACCACCGTCACCTTGTCCTCGTCCTCGTTCCCTAGCTTGTCTGTTAAAAAGGTCAAAAAAAGGTCAAAAAAAGTAAAAAAAGGTCAAAAAAGGTCAAAAAAAGGTCAAAAAAGGTCAAAAAAAGGTCAAAAAAAGGTCAAAAAAGGTCAAAAAAGTTAGAGATTCATAAAAAGTTCGAATGTCAAAAAATTTTTGAGGTAAAAAAATGGAGAAAAGATTAAAAATGATTTTTAAAAAGGTAAAAAGGTCAAAAAAGGTCAAAAAAGGTTTTAAAAAGTTCGAAAAAGTAAAAAAAGGTCAAAAAAAGGAGAAAAAAAGGTTAAAAAAGGGTCAAAAAGTTCAAAAGAAGTTTGAAGGGTAAAAAAAGGTCAAAAAAGGTAAAAAAAAGGTATAAAAAAGGTTAAAAATTCCGAAACGATTAATATTAGTTTTAAAAAGTTCAAATTAAACTAAAGAGAGTGAGAGGGAGAGGTGGACAGAAAAGAGAGAGTGAGAGGGGAGGGGGTAGGTGTCTGATTGGAGGGAAATTTGATATACCTGGAGAGAAAGTGAGAGGGAGGAGTGAGAGAACAGTGAGAGGTGGCGGAGAGAAAAGTGAGAGGTGGAGAGAAAAGTGAGAGGGAGGTAGGTAACCGATCTGAACGAAAAAAGACGAGGATGGAGAGAAAGTGAGAGGGAGTGGCGAGAGAACACTGAGAGGCGACGGAGAGAAAAGTGAGAGGCGGAGAGAAAAGTGAGAGGGGGTGGGTGACGGATTTGAATGAAATTTGACTGGGATGGAGAGAAAGTGAGAGGGAGTAGTGAGAGGGGAGTGAGAGGGGAGTGGCTTACCTACTAAAATCTTACACTCCTCCCTGATGATGTCTTGTTCTTGCAAATCAAAAATTCCATCAAAACTCGAGAAAGTGCAAATCTTACTGGCCCCACCAAGACACAGGTACCAGATCTGCAAGTAAAAAAGTGTCAACGTTTCCCCTCTTTGTGACTCACCCTGTAGAGATGGAGGGGTGGGGTTTGTGGGAGGTTGTGGGGGAGAGGTTGGGCTATCTCCACGTCTCTCCGGTTTGTCTCTCCTCCTCTTAGTTTGGGAGATATGGGGGGAAATGTGACTGTCTCTTCGTAAAATATCTCAAAAAATTTTATCGAGAAGTTGTGACATTTTTGGAATTTCTGCCTCACCCTGTAGAGATAGAGAGATGGAGATAATGGGAGATAATAGAGGAAAGAATCCCCTATCTCTCCATCTCTCCAGTATTTCTCTCCTCCCTTTACTTGGAGAGATACGGAGGAAAATGCAACTATCTCTCCATTAAACCTAACATTATTTTACACAGAAAAGTTTAAACATTTTCACAATTTCTGCCTCACCCTGTAGAGATAGAGAGACAGAGACAGTGAGAGATAATAGAGAAAAGAACCCTCTATCTCCCCATCTCTCCAGTATCTCTCTCCTCCCTTTACTTGGAGAGATACAGAGGAAAATGCAACTATCTCTCCATTAAACCTAACCTATTTTTACACTTTTTTACACAGAGAAGTTTAAACATTTTTACAATTTCTGCCTCACCCTGTAGAGATAGAGAGATGGAGATAATGGGAGATAATAGAGAAATGAATCCCCTATCTCCCCATCTCTCCACTTTCTCTCTCCTCCCTTTACTTGGAGAGATACAGAGGAAAATGCAACTATCTCTCCATTAAACCTAACCTATTTTTACACTTTTTTACACAGAGAAGTTTAAACATTTTTACAATTTCTGCCTCACCCTGTAGAGATAGAGAGATGGAGATAGTGAGAGATAATAGAGAAAAGACTGCTCTATCTCTCCATCTCTCCAGTATCTCTCTCCTCCCTTTAGTTAGAGAGATATGAAGGAAAATGTAACTATCTGTTTAGCAAAAATCTTAAAACTTTCATCAAAAAATTTAAACATTTTTGCAATTTCTGCCTCACCCTGTAGAGATAGAGAGATGGAGATAGTGAGAGATAATAGAGAAAAGACCCCTCTATCTCTCCATCTCTCCAGTATCTCTCTCCTCCCTTTACTTGGAGAGATACAGAGGAAAATGCAACTATCTCTCCATTAAACCTAACATTTTTTTGACCAAGAAGTTGTGACATTTTTGCAATTTCTGCCTCACCCTGTAGAGATAGAGAGATGGAGATAGTGAGAGATAATAGAGAAAAGACCCCTCTATCTCCCCATCTCTCCAGTATCTCTCTCCTCCCTTTAGTTAGAGAGATATGAAGGAAAATGTAACTATCTCTCCATTAAACCTAACCTATTTTTACACTTTTTTACACAGAAAAGTTCAAACATTTTCACAATTTCTGCCTCACCCTGTAGAAATAGAGAGATGGAGATAGTGAGAGATAATAGAGAAAAGACCCCTCTATCTCCCCATCTCTCCAGTATCTCTCTCCTCCCTATCGTTAGAGAGATATGGAGGAAAATGTAACTATCTCTTTAGCAAAAATCTTAAAACTTTCATCAAAAAGTTTAAACATTTTCACAATTTCTGCCTCACCCTGTAGAGATAGAGAGACAGAGACAGTGAGAGATAATAGAGAAAAGACCCCTCTATCTCCCCATCTCTCCAGTATCTCTCTCCTCCCCTTGGTTGGAGAGATACAGAGGAAAACGTAACTATCTCTCCTTCAAACCTAACCTTATTTTACACAGAAAAGTTTAAACATTTTTACAATTTCTGCCTCACCCTGTAGAGATAGAGAGATGGAGATAGTGAGAGATAATAGAGAAAAGACCCCTCTATCTCCCCATCTCTCCAGTATCTCTCTCCTTTTTTTAGTTTGAGAGATATGGAGGGAAACCTAACTATCTCTCCATCTAACCTAACCTATTTTTACACATAAAAGTTTAAACATTTTCACAATTTCTGCCTCACCCTGTAGAGATAGAGAGATGGAGATAGTGGGAGATAATAGAGAAAAGACCCCTCTATCTCCCCATCTCTCCAGTATCTCTCTCCTCCCTTTACTTGGAGAGATACAGAGGAAAATGCAACTATCTCTCCATTAAACCTAACATTATTTTACACAGAAAAGTTTAAACATTTTCACAATTTCTGCCTCACCCTGTAGAGATAGAGAGACAGAGACAGTGAGAGATAATAGAGAAAAGACTGCTCTATCTCTCCATCTCTCCAGTATCTCTCTCCTCCCTTTAGCTAGAGAGATATGGAGGAAAACCTAACTATCTCTCCATCTAACCTAACCTAATTTTACACAGAAAAGTTTAAACATTTTCACAATTTCTGCCTCACCCTGTAGAGATAGAGAGAAGGAGATAGCGGGAGATAATAGAGAAAAGACCCCTCTATCTCCCCATCTCCCCAGTATCTCTCTCCTCCCTTTACTTGGAGAGATACTGAGGAAAATGTAACTATCTCTTTAGCAAAAATCTTAAAACTTCCATCAAAAAGTTCAAACATTTTCACAATTTCTGCCTCACCCTGTAGAGATAGAGAGACAGAGATAGTGAGAGATAATAGAGAAAAGACCCCTCTATCTCCCCATCTCTCCAGTATCTCTCTCCTCCCCTTAGTTAGAGAGATACGGAGGAAAACATCTCACCTGAGCCCGGTGTTCCTCGGGTAAAATTCTGCCCTTTGTGATGCTGATAATCTCTTCATCATCGAGACAGTCTGGCAAAGCAGCTTCCAACGCCAAGATCCTGAGAGAGAGAGAGTGAGAGGGAGTGAGAGGGAGTGAGAGTGGGAGGGGGTGGGTGGCCGATTGGAGTGGGAAAAAGACCGTTAGAGAGGGGAAGTGAGAGGGAGTGGTGTGGGGACAGTGAGAGGTGGCGGAGGGGAAAGTGAGAGTGAGAGGGGAAAGTGAGAGGGAGTGAGAGGGAGAGGGGGTAGGTGTCCAAATGCAGAGAAATTTGACTGGGAGAGAGAGAAAGTGAGAGGGAGTGGTGTGGGGACAGTGAGAGGTGGCGGAGAGAAAAGTGAGAGTGAGTGAGAGTGGGAGGGGGTAGGTGTCCAAATGGAGAGAAAATTGATATACCTGGAGAGAAAGTGAGAGGGAGTGGTGTAGGGACAGTGAGAGGTGGCGGAGAGAAAAGTGAGAGGGAGAGTGAGAGTGAGAGTGAGAGGGGGTGGGTGTCCGATTGGAGAGAAAATTGATATACCTGGAGAGAAAGTGAGAGGGAGTGGTGTGGGGACAGTGAGAGGTGGCGGAGAGAAAAGTGAGAGTGAGAGGGAGAGTGGGAGAGAGAGCTAACCCCACTCCCTCTCTCCGGAAAGTGAGAGGGAGAGGTAACCCACTTAATAAACAATAACAAACTCCACTCCCTCTCTCCAGGAAGTGAGAGGGAGAGAGGTAAAGCCCCACTCCCTCTCTCCGGAAAGTGAGAGGGAGAGGTAACCCACCCACTTAATAAAACAATAACAAACCTGACCACCACCACACTCCCTCTCTCCAGAAAGTGAGAGGGAGAGGTATAAACCCCACTCCCTCTCTCCAAAAAGTGAGAGGGAGAGGGAACACTTAATAAACAATAACAAACCTGACTACCACCCACTCCCTCTCTCCGGAAAGTGAGAGGGAGAGGTATAAACCCCACTCCCTCTCTCCAAAAAGTGAGAGGGAGAGGGATACAATAAACAACAACAACAAAACATCACCCACTCCCTCTCTCCGGAAAGTGAGAGGGAGAGGTGACCCAGGACCCCAACAAGTTTCCATATTTCTTCACTTTTCTCTAAAACTACCGGTCAGATTTCCCTCCAGATTGGACGGAGGGGTGAGGGAAACTTTCCTCCACCCCTCCAACCCCTCAAAACCCCAAAAAATCCACGAAAAACACCCCAAAAACCCTAAAATACACAAACATTTCCACCCCACAACCCAGATAGAGGTTGTATACCCCTTCACTTATACACAAATATCTCCCTTATTACACGTACAACCCCGGGGCGGAGGGGTCAGTTAGGAGCGTCCAGGCCACCCCTCACAACCCCGCCCCCCCACAACCCCCAAATCACAACAACAACACGGAAAACTGAGGTTATTTCTTCACCAAGTGTCGTAGATTTCTTCTGATTGCGTGGCCATCTTGATCCTCCTCCTCTTGTGGCCGCCTCGGGTTGTGATGGTGGTGGGATGGTTAAAAGAATAGTGTTTTGGGATAGTTTGGGGGTAAATTTACTATTGGAAAATTATTATGGTTGTTTTTTGTTAAGTAATGTTTATGGGATTTTGGGGTTTTTTTGTATTTTGTATTTTGTCGACATCGTAAAATGGCGGCAGATCCAACATGGCCGCCATCTCTTTCATTTGTTTTTTATCATAATTTCCAGTAAAGTCTCTCGGTATTCCTTAATAAATAAAATGAATGATAAAAAAGTAATGGGAAAAATATGATAATTGTTTTTTGTTCAGTAAATGTTGCTGGAAAGTTTGTTTTTGAGGGATTTTATATTTTGTCGAGATTAAAAAAAACATTATCTCTCTCTCTCTCTCTCTCTCTCTCTCCAAAAAGAGAGAGAGAGAGAGAGAGAGAGAGAGAGAGAGAGAGAGAGAGGGATCATACCCACTCCCTCTCTCCGTAAAGTGAGAGGGAGAGGGATCCCACAACAATAACAAACCCCGCTCCCTCTCTCCGTGAAGTGAGAGAGAGAGGGACCTTACCCGCTCCCTCTCTCCGACAAGTGAGAGGGAGAGGGATCACCACAACAATAACAAACCCCGCTCCCTCTCTCCCACAAGTGAGAGAGAGAGGGACGGAATCTATTTTCTTTAATATCTCACAAAATAAAGAAGAGAGAGAGAAAGTGAGATAATTTAGAGATAGCTCACTGTCTCCTCTGGGACCACAACACTACACTAGTCCCCTATACCATATAATTCTGACTATCCTACCTCCCTCCCTTCATAGTCAAAATAGTACTCTTGTAAGATAATCTGAGATAGTTATAACATTTTTGCAGTTTGTGCCTCACCCTGTAGAGATAGAGAGATGGAGATAGTGAGAGATAATAGAGGAAAGACTGCTCTATCTCTCCATCTCTCCACTTTCTCTCTCCTTCCTTTAGTTAGAGAGATATGGAGGAAAATATAGCTATCTCTCCATCTAAACTAACCTTTTTTACCCTGAAAAGTTACAACATTTTAGCAATTTCTGCCTCACCCTGTAGAGATAGAGAGATGGAGATAACGAGAGATAATAGAGAAAAGACTGCTCTATCTCTCCATCTCTCCAGTATCTCTCTCCTCCCTTTAGTTAGAGAGATATTGAAGAAAATGTTACTATCTCTCCATCTAATCTAACATTTTTTCCCACCAAGAAGTTGTAACATTTTTGCAATTTCTGCCTCACCCTGTAGAGATAGAAAGATGGAGATAGTGAGAGATAATAGAGGAAAGACTCCACTATCTCTCCATCTCTCCACTTTCTCTCTCCTCTCTTTAGTTGGAGAGATATGGAGGAAAATGTAACTATCTCTCCATCTAACCTAACCTTTTTTACCCTGAAAAGTTACATTTTAGCAATTTCTGCCTCACCCTGTAGAGATAGAGAGATGGAGATAATGAGAGATAATAGAGAAAAGATTGCTCTATCTCTCCATCTCTCCAGTTTTTCTTTACTCTCTTTAGTTTGAGAGATATGGAGGAAAATGTAACTATCTCTCCATCTAACCTAACCTTTTTTCCCACCAAGAGTTGTAACATTTTTGCAATTTCTGGCTCACCCTGTAGAGATAGAGAGATGGAGATAGTGAGAGATAATAGAGGAAAGATTGCTCTATCTCTCCATCTCTCCACTTTCTCTCTCCTCCCTTTCGTTGGAGAGATATGGACGGAAATGTAACTATCTCTTTAGCAAAAATCCTAAAACTTCCATCAAAAAGTTGTAACATTTTTGCAATTTCTGGCTCACCCTGTAGAGATAGAGAGATGGAGATAGTGAGAGATAATAGAGAAAAGACTGCTCTATCTCTCCATTTCTCCACTTTCTCTCTCCTCCACTTAGTTTGAGAGATATGGAGGAAAACGTCACCATTAAGAAGACTGACTTTTAATTAGCATCAAAGTATGTACAAGATAATAATAATAATAATAATAATAATAATAATAATAATAATAATAATAATAATAATAATAATGACACAAAATACATACACACATACATACGTACACACACACACACACGTACACACATATCTATTAACAAGACAATGAAAACAATAATAAAAATAATAATAATAATACTAATAGTAGTAGTAGTAGTAGTAGTAGTATATACAATGATAACTATTCACTACACACACAATACGGGACATTAACTACATATTTACTACCACAATAATGAGTTAAGACAGCGCTCTCTCTCTCTCTCTAATTGGGTCGTTAAGCTATCACTACTCTTGCATTGTATTGTGGGATTCTCTCGCGTTACAAATTGACTATTTTGACTATGAAGGAGTGGAGGGAGGATAGTCAGAATTGGAGGGAAGGTGGGGGAAACATGGAGGAAGGTTCATGTAGGTGGAGGTTAGTGGAGGGGCTATGTGGAGGGAGATGTGGAGGAAAAAGTGGAGGGGTGTGGAGGGAAAAAATGTGAAAAATATCAGGTTTTTGTATCGGATTATCTTACAAATTGACTATTTTGACTATCAAGGAAGGGAGGTAGGATAGTCAAAATTGGATAGAAGGTGGAGGAAAGATGGAGGAAACTTCATATAGGTGGAGGACAGTGGAGGTAACTTGTGGAGGGAGATATGGAAGAAAGAATAGAGAGAGGTGGAGAGAAAATTAGCAGTTTTGATGTCAGACTATCTTACATAACGACTATTTTGACTATCAAGGAAGGGAGATAAGATAGTCAAAAGTGGAGAGAAGGTGGAGAAAAGGTGGAGGAAACTTCATATAGGTGGAGGAGTGTGGAGGTAACTAGTGGAGGGAGATATGGAGGAAAGAAGAAAGGAAGGTGGAGAGAAAATTAGCAGTTTTGATGTCAGACTATCTTACAAAACGACTATTTTAACTATGAAGGAAGGGAGGTAGGATAGTCAACAGTGGAGGGAAGGTGGAGAAAAGATGGAGGAAACTTTGTGTGGGTGGAGGAGTGTGGAGGTGGTATGTGGAGGGAGATATGGAGGAAGGAAGTGAGAGAGGTGGAGAGAAATTGCACAAGTAGATTTGAGACGTTTTGAGGTCAGATACATTTTCTTCAATAACTCTCTAAGTAAAAACGATACAAAAAAACTGAAGACACACATAAATAGCCACGTCTTTCCTTGACACACCCTGTAAACCTCACCCTTCCACACGTACAGGGTGACTCACAAATTACAAAAACCTAACATCTTTCATACATTTTGAGTTTGAGTTTTGAGGCAACATACATTTGCTTCAGTAACTCTCTAAGTCAACAAGATACAAAAAAACCGAAGACACACATAAATAGCCACATCTTTCCTTGACACACCCTGTAAACCTCAACCTTCTATACATACAGGGTGAC
>JAHFWG010000105.1:196875-207905 GCA_020233015.1 Callinectes sapidus | reverse complement strand
ACACACACTTATAACACACTGTAAGGCCCTCCCACACTACTAACTAACTAATGTGGTGGTGGTGGTGGTGGTGTGTGTGTGTGTGTGTGTAATACATTGATGTTGTAAAGTTGTAAAGGTGTTGTAATTTGATGTTGTGTGGTGTGGTGTGGTGTGGTGTGTGGTGTGGGGGAAGGAATCATCTGAAAGTATCGCAGAACGTACCACTTGAAACACCGGTACTACTACTATCACTACTACTATGACTATGACTACCCCTGACTGACTGACTGACTGACTGACTGACTGGTGGTGGTGGTGGTAGTTTACAACATCATCACCATAGGCTATGTATGTATGTATGGTGTTGTATTAATGTTGTTGTTGTATTTTGTATATCGTTGTGCCACGCCACCACCACCACCACCGCCGCTCACTGGCCATCATCATCATCATCAGCAGCAGCAGTCTATCATCATCATCATCATCATCACCACCATGCTCAGTTTCTGGTGGTGGTGTGGTGATGTGGTGGTGATGTGGTGATGTGGTGGTGACATATACATTCCCTCAGACTACTACTACTACTACTACTACTACTACTACTATCCCACCACCAGTGTCCTAATAGTAGTCCCTTAGTCCCTTAGTGTGAAAAGAATGAAAGTGTTCTCCTCCTACTACTACTACTACTACCACTACTACTACTACTACTACTACTACTACTACTACTACTACTGCTACTACTACTTTTAATTATTCAGTTATAGTGAGTTGTGAGGGAGTGAGTTGTGGTCTTTGTACGGATATAGGATGATGATGATGATGATAATGATAATAATAATAACAATAACAATAATAATAAACAAAAATAACATGATTGGTCTGTCGTTAATCTTAAAAGTCGTTATTATTACTACGTCACGCAATCTTTGAAACGGCACAGAAAGTAGTAGTAGTAGTAGTAGTAGTAGTAGTAGTAGTAGTAGTAGTAGTAGTAGATAATTTGACTATACTTAAACGATTTAAATTTGAATGTTTTTTTTTCTTTTTCGTTTATTTGAATTTTTTTTTTTTTTCGTTTATTTGAATGTTTCTTTTTTTGTTTGTTTTTTCGTTTATTTAAGTTGTTAAAAAAAAAATCACAAGTAATGTTATAGGACACACACACTTTTTAGCCATTTCCTCCTCCTCCTCCTCCTCCTTCTTCTTCTTCTTCTTGTTCTTCTTCTTCCTCCTCCTCCTCCTCCTTACACTTCAATAACATTAAAAAAACCTTGAAAAACATTAAAAAACCGTTCAAAAACATCAAAAAACCTTGAAAAAATTGAAAACCCCTAGAAATATTTTTTTTAATTGAAAAACTCTTAAAAACCCCTAAAAAAACTCTTAAAACCCCCTAAAAAACATCAAAATAACCTTAAAAATCCTTGAAAACATTGAAAACCCCTGAAAAAAATTTAAAAATCATCAAAAAACCCTTGAAAACCCCCTAAAAACATCAAAATAACCCCTAAAACCCCCTAAACCTCCCACAAAAACCCATTTACCCTTGAAAAACCCTAAAAACATCAAAAAACCCTTGAAAAACACTAAAAACACCAAAATAACCCCTAAAAAACATAAACAAACCCCTAAAAACCCTCTAAAACTCTTAAAAAACCCTAAAAACATGAAAAAACCTTAAAAAACATCATAAAACCCCCAAAAATCATCAAAAAACCCTTGAAAACCCCTGAAAAAACTTAAAAATCATTAACAAACCCTTGAAAACCCCCTAAAAATATCAAAATAACCCTTAAAAACCCCTTAATACTCTCCCAACCCCACACCCCCCCTTCCCCCTCTCCCCCCTGCCCCCCCTGCCCCCCCCTGTGGCTCACCGTTGCCTGGGGGTACCCTAATGGCCACAATCTTGCCGTCGTTGAGCCTCAGATAAATTCCTTTCTGCGTCTTAATGACCATGACAGACTGGCCCGCCTTCAGTAAGATAGGTTTCCCGTCACCGCTGTTGGTAGGAATGCTGACGTCTGAAATGAAGAGAGGGTTGTTTTTTGTATTTTGTGAAGTGGATGGTAGATATAGAGAGGTGGGGTTTGTTGGGGGTTATAGAGGAAGGATTGGGGTATTTGAAGCTGGTTTTGTTTTTTCTCTAGCTTTTTTACTTAGAGAGTTATTGAAGGAAATGTAACTTTTTTCAGCACTAGCGATCTTAAAAATATGATGCAGATGATGTTAGTTTTTTGTAATTTGTGAGGCACCCTGTATAGTTAGAAAGATGGGGTTTATGTAGCGTGATAGAGGAATGATTGGGCTATTTAAGTGTAACTTTAGTTTTTTTCTATCTTTTTTAGTTACAGAGTTATTGAAGGAAATGTAACTGTTTTCAGAGACCCCAATCTTAAAAATATGATGGAGATGATGTTAGTTTTTTGTAATTTGTGAGGCACTCTGTAGACATAGAGAGGTGAGGTTTGTGGGAGATGATAGAGAAATTATTGAGGTATTTAAGGGCTATTTTAGTTTTTCTCTATCTTTCTTAGTTAGAGAGTTATCAAAGGAAATGTAACTTTTTTCAGAACCCACAAAGTTAAATATGTGAAAGAGATGTTGTCAGGTTTTTGCAATTTCTGAGTCACCCTGTACAGATAGAAAGATGGGGATTGAAAGAGATGATAGAGGAATAATTGAGGTATTTAAGGGTGATTTTAGTTTTTGTCTAGCTTTTTTACTGAGAGAGTTATCAAAGGAAATGTAACTTTTTTTAGACCCCACAAACTCAAATATGTGAAAGAGATGTTGTCAGATTTTTGCAATTTGTGAGTCACCCTGTATAGATAAAGAGATGAGGATTGTATGAGATTATAGAAGAATTATTAAGGAATTTGAACCTGTTTTTGTTTTTTTCCTATCTTTTTTAGTTAGAGAGTTATTGAAGGAAATGTAACTTTTTTCAGAGACCACAATCTTAAAAACATGATGGAGATGACGTTAGTTTTTTGTAATTTCTGAGTCATCCTGTATAGATAGAAAAATGGGGTTTGTGTGGGGTGATAGAGAAATAATTGAGGTATATAGGGGTGATTTTAGTTTTTCTCTATCTTTTTTAGTTACAAAGTTATCGAAGGAAATGTAACTTTTTTCAGACCCCGCAATCTTAAAAACATGATGGAGATGACGTTAGTTTTTTGCAATTTCTGAGTCACCCTGTAGAGATAGAGGGATGGGGATTATGGCAGATGATAGAGGAATGATTGGGGTATTTAACCATGTTTCTCTTTTTTTCCTATCTTTTATACTTAGGGAGTTATTGAAGGAAATGTAAATGTTTTCAGACCCCACAATCTTAAATATGTGAATGATATGGCGTCAGTTTTTTGTAATTTGTGAGGTAGCCGGTGTAGGTAGAGAGGTGGGGTTTGTTGGGGGTTATAGAGGAATGATTGGCCTATTCAAAGCTGTTTTTGTTTTTTTGGTGGCATCTTTACTTAGAGAGTTATTGAAGGAAATGTAACTTTTTTCAGACCCCACAAACTCAAATATGTGAATGAAATATTGCTACGTTTTTGTAATTTATGAGTCACCCTGTAGAGATAGAAAGATGAGGATTATGGGAGATGATAGAGAAATGATTGAGGTATTTAACGGTCTTTTTCTTTTTTTTCTATGTTCTTTAGTTACAAAGATATCCACCAAAAACAAACCTTTAGGGACGGTGATCTGCTGGACCGACACCCCTTGCTTGGCCAGTGCCTCGACCGGGAAGCTTGAAGTGGCACCGTGCCGGCCCAGGATGTTGGGGCGGTGGATGTAGGTGGCACCCCCGCTGCCCCCCCCGCCCCCCTCCAGCCGCTGCCCCAGCTCCGCCTGGATGGGCCGCACCGTCCCCACCGGCTTGGCGTACACCACCCCCCTGGGAACACACACAGAGAAACGCACTCAAAAACGCAGAAAACGCACTCAAAAATGCAGAAAACGCACTCAAATGGCTTGAAGTAGACTCAAAATGCACTCAAATGGGTTGAAATGCACTCAAATTACTTAAAACGCACTTAAATGGGTTAAAATAGGCTTAAAATGCACTCAAATGGTTTAAAATGCACTCAAAAGCACTCAAATGGGTTAAAAATGGCTTAAAACATACTTAAATGGGTTAAAATGGACTCAAATGACTTAAAACACACTCAAATGGCTTAAAATTGGCTTAAAATGCACTCAAATGCACTCAACTGGGTTAAAATTGGCTTAAAATGCACTCAAATGGCTTAAAATGCACTCAAATGGCTTAAAACGCACTCAAATGGGTTAATATTGGCTTAAAATGCACTCAAATTACTTAAAATGCACTCAAATGGCTTACTGTAAAATCCACTCAAATTACTTAAAATGCACTCAAAAACACAGAAAATGCACTCAAATGGGTTAAAAGGCACTTAAAACATACTTAAATGGGTTAAAATTACATAAAATGCACTTAAATGGCTTAAAATGTACTTAAAATGCACTCAAATGGCTTGAAACGCACTCAAATGGCTTAAAATGCACTCATAAGGCTTAAAATGCACTCAAATGGGTTAAAACTGGCTTAAAATGCACTCAAATGGCTTAAAACACACTCAAATGACTTAAAACACACTTAAAATACACTCAATTAACTTATAACACACTTAAAACATACTTAAACACTCAAACATTCAAAAACTTACTCGAAAACACACTTAAACTCCCTAAAAACACACTAAACACTTAAAAACACATTTAAACCCCCTCAAAACACCCTCAAAAACTCAAAAACACACTCAAACACACAAAAAACACCCCCAAAACACTTAAAAAAAACACACACACCCTAAATAACCCCTCAAAGCACACTAAAACACCCAAAAAACCCTTAAAAAACTTCAAAACACACCCAAAAAATCACACACACACATACACACACACACACACTCACAAAACACACAAAATATCCTCAAAACACACCCAACACAGTCAAACACTTAAAAACACATTCAAACTCCCTAAAAACACCCAAAATATCCCTAAAAACAGTTAAAAACACCCAGAAAACCCTCAAAACACCCAAAATATCCCTAAAAACACTTAAAAACACTTAAAAACACCCAAAAAACCCTCATAACACAATTAAACTCCCTGAAAACACACTCAAACACTCAAAACTCTCTCAAAAAACACCCCAAACACACTCAAAACACACCTAAACACACACACACCCTCAAAACACACTCAGAAACCCTCAAAAAACACCCAAAACACACTCAAAACACACCTAAACACACACACACCCTCAAAACACACTCAAACACCCTAAACACACTCAAACACTCACAAAACACACTGAAACACTCAAAAAACACCCAAAACACACTCAAAACACACCCAAACACTTAAAAACACACTCAAAACACCCTCAAAACACACAAAACCCCTTCAAAACACCCAAAATATCCCTAAAAACATCCAAAATATCCCTAAAAACACTTAAAAACACACTGAAACACACAAAAAACCCTCAAAACACACCTAAACACTCAAAACGCACCCAAAAAAACCCTCAAAACACACTCAAAAACACCCCCAACACCACACTCACCCAATCTTAGTCCCCATAACGACCTGCCCGCCACCACCGCCAGCACCACCGCCACCACCACCACCACCGCCGCCCGCCTGGATTGTCTTGGGGTAGAACGCAGCGTAGGAGGGGCGACTGTACGATATATTAGCCTGCTTTTCCAGTTCGTAAGACCGTTTCGCCAGTCGTTTCTCGGCCTGGGATAGTCGTTTGTCCTTGCGGTCGACCAGGAGGGACTCGTGCTTGAAGGGCTCCCTCGTCAGGTTGCGGCCTAGGGTTCGGATCACGTCCTGCAGTATGGGGTCCCTGTACGCCGCGATCTTGTCGGTTAAATCCTGCGGTGGTGAGGAGGGAATATTGTTACGTTTGGTTCGATAACTCGCTAACTAAAGATGGTATGAAAAAAGTAAAAACAGTGTTAAATAGCCCAATCTTTCTTCTATTACCTCCTATTATCCCTATCTGTCTATCTCTACAGGGTGACTCACAAATTACAAAAAGCTAACATCATCTCCATCATACGTTTCAGATTGCAGGCTCGGAAAATGGTTACGTTTCCTTTGATAACTTTCTAACTAAAAATGGTACAGAAAATATGAAAACAGCATTAAATAGCCCAATAATTTTTCTATCATTTCCTATAATCCCCATCGATTCGGATCACGTCCTGCAGTATGGGGTCCTTGTACGCCGCGATCTTGTCGGTTAAATCCTGCGGTGATGAGGAGGGAATATTGTTACGTTTCTTTCGATAACTTTGTAACTAAAAATGGTATGAAAAAAGTAAAAACAGTGTTAAATAGCCCAATCTTTCTTCTATTACCTCCTATTATCCCTATCTGTCTATCTCTACAGGGTGACTCAAAAATTACATAAACGTAGCAACATCTCATTCACACATTTCAGATTGCGGGCTCAGAAAACAGTTACATTTCCTTCAATAACTTTCTAACTAAAGGTGGTATAAAAAAAATGAAAACAGCGTTAAATACCCCAGTCATTCCTCTATCACCTCCCGTAATCCCCAGCTCTCTATCTCTACAGGGTGACTCACAAATTACAAAAAACTAACATCAAAAAACCCTTAAACTACCCAAACAACCCCTTAATAACCCCGAAACGACCCCTAACGACCCTAAACGACCCCTAACGACCTCCTTACCTTAGGCTCGGGGTCACTTTCGTTCTCCACCAGCAGGTTAGATATTTCCTTGGATGAGAGGTGTGCGTCGGGGTTGAGTTCGTCTACAATGCGGTCTGATATTCCCTGCTTGTTGACCTAACCTAACCTAACCTACCCTAAAACTACCCAAAAAACCCCTAAAACTACCCAAAAAACCTCTAAAACTACACAAATAACCTAACCTAACCTAAAACTACCCAAAAAAACCCTAAAACTACCCAAAAAACCTCTAAAACTACACAAATAACCTAACCTAACCTAAAACTACCCAAAAAAAACCTAAAACAACACAAAAAACCCTTAAAATACACAAATAACCTAACGTAACCTAACCTAACCTAACCCAAACGACCCCTAACGACTCCAAACGACCCCAAACGACCCCTAACGACCTCCTTACCTTAGGCTCGGGGTCACTTTCGTTCTCCACCAGCAGGTTAGATATTTCCTTGGACGAGAGGTGTGCGTCGGGGTTGAGTTCGTCTACGATGCGGTCCGATATTCCCTGCTTGTTGACATAACCTAACCTAACCTAACCTAACCTAACCTAAAACTACCCAAAAAAACCCAAAAACCACACAAAAAACCCTTAAAATACACAAATAACCTAACCTAACCTAAAACTACCCAAAAACAACCTAAAACCACACAAAAAACCCTTAAAATACACAAATAACCTAACCTAACCTAACCTAACCTAACCTAACCTAGCCTAGCCTAACCTAACCTAACCCAAACGACCCCTAACGACCCCAAACGACCCCAAACGACCCCCTTACCTTAGGCTCGGGGTCACTTTCGTTCTCCACCAGCAGGTTAGATATTTCCTTTGATGAGAGGTGTGCGTCGGGGTTGAGTTCGTCCACGATGCGGTCGGATATTCCCTGCTTGTTGACCTAACCTAACCTAACCTAACCTAACCTAACCTAAAACTACCCAAAAAAACCCTAAAACCACACAAAAAACCCTTAAAATACACAAATAACCTAACCTAACCTAACCTAACGACACCAAACGACCCCAAACGACCCCAAACGCCCCTTAACCCTTACCTTGGGCTCGGGGTCACTTTCGTTCTCCACCAGCAGGTTAGATATTTCCTTGGATGAGAGGTGTGCGTCGGGGTTGAGTTCGTCGACGATGCGGTCTGAAATTCCCTGCTTGTTGACCTAACCTAACCTAACCTAACCTAACCTAACCTAAAACTACCCAAAAAAACCCTAAAACTACCCAAAAAACCTCTAAAACTACACAAAAAACCCTTAAAATATACAAATAACCTAACCTAACCTAACCTAACCTAACCTAACCTAGCCTAGCCTAACCTAACCTAACCCAAACGACCCCTAACGACCCTAAACGATCCCAAACGCCCCCAAACGCCCCTTAACCCTTACCTTAGGCTCAGGGTCACTTTCGTTCTCCACCAGCAGGTTAGATATTTCCTTTGATGAGAGGTGTGCGTCGGGGTTGAGTTCGTCCACGATGCGGTCCGATATTCCCTGCTTGTTGACCTGTCTGTCGTAGATGCGTTTCTCGAGGGAGTTATCGGTGACCAGGCGGTATATGTGGCACTCCTTGCGCTGGCCGTAGCGGTACACGCGGCACACGGCCTGGGTGTCGTGGCACGGGTTGAAGGACGCGTCGAACACGATGACGCGGTTGGCACCCACCAGGTTGATGCCCAGCGACCCGGCACGCGTGGACACCAGGAACAGGCGGACCGCGGGGTTGGCGTTGAACTCGTTAATCAGCTTCTCGCGGTCCATGGCGGAGGTGGAGCCGTCCAGGCGGAAGTAGGTGCGGTTCCTGGCCCAGCCCTCGTAGCTGCCCGGCACACAGGACCGCTGCAGGAACTCCTCCAGCAGCGTGAGGGTGAACAGCGACTGCGAGAACACCAGCAGGCGGTCACCCACCCTCACACACCCGTCCAAAATCTGGAAGAAGATCTGGAACTTGACGGAGTTGGCCAGCAGCCCGGGGTAGTAGTCCTGGAACAGCGTCTCCGTCCAGTCAAACGTTACCTCCTCCTTCTTCACTGTAGCTGTGGCTGTGGCTGTGGTAGTCTCCTCCTTCTTCACAGCAGCAGTGCCAGTGGTGTCCGTGTCCTTCTTCACACCACCACCCTCCTCCTCCTCCTCCTCCTCCTTCACCTCCTCCTTCTTCACCTCCTCCTCCTTCACCTCCTCCTTCTTCTCCTCCTTCTTGTCCTTGGCAGGGGAGGAGGAGGAGGAGGAGGAGTCCCCCCCAAAGGCCATGCTCTGTGGCTGGGGGGGGAGGCCTGGGGGGGGGGCAGTGGCCGCCACGTTCTGTCCGTTTATGCCGCCCCCCCTGCCGTTCATCTCCTGGGGGGGCTGCGGCATGGGGGGGCCCTGCGAGGACATGCCCTGGCCCCCCCCCTGCTGCCCCCCCACCCCCCCGTGGCCCGGGCCGGTGGGGGGCAGCGCGTGGGAGGTCCCTGCCGCCGCCGCCGCTGCGTTCATGGCCAGGTGGTCCAGGGACATGAGGTCGTTGGCGGAGCCCAGCGCCGCGCCCCAGGTGTGGGTCTGGGAGGGGTACTGGGGGGGGTAGGGGTACCCCCCCGGGCCGTGGTACACCCTGGGGTCGGCGTAGGGCTGGGGGTACCACGGGTAGGGGGACATGGACCCGTACCCGGCCATGGGGGACCCCATAGAGTACTGCAGCATGGGGTCCTGGAACTGTGGCGCCCCCCCCGCCCCACCCCCGCCACCCCCGCCCCCCATACCCATCTGGGGCATCAGCATGGGGCTCTGCGACGACGCCGCCAGCATGGGGGGCTGCTGCTGCTGCTGCTGCTGCTGCTGCTGCTGTTGCTGTTGTTGCTGTTGTTGCTGTTGTAGATTCTGTAAGGAGATTTTTGGTTAGGGGGGTTTTTTGGGGGTTTTTGGATGGTTTTGGGGGGTGAGGTGTGGTGTACTGGTGGAGGGAAGGTGGAGGGAGGTTCATGTGGGTGGAGGGGCACGGGGGTGGTCTGTGGAGGGAAAGGTGGAGGAAAAAGTGGAGGGGTGTGGAGGGAAATTTTGGGGGTTTTGGTGTTGGGGTGTCTTACAAAACGACTATTTTAACTATGATAGGATGGAGGTAGGATTGTCAAAAGTGGAGGGAAGGTGGAGGAAAGATGGAGGAAACTTTACCTAGGTGGAGGGAAGTGGAGGTAACTTGTGGAGGGAGATATGGAGGAAAGAAAGCACACATTTAGAGATAAAAATGAGAAAAAAATCATCACATTTTGACAATACAATTTTAGAAAACCCCAAATTTAACAATGAAAGAAACCAGCTAGAAACCCCAAAATTTAACACGAACTAACCCAACCCCTTACCAACCCACACCTGAAATCTGAACCCCGAAAATGCACCCGAACCCTAAAAAAAATTGAAAAAACTAAACACATTCAGAGACCAAAAAAAAGTAAAAACACAGATTTTGACAAGAACATTTTTTAGAAAACC
Organism: Callinectes sapidus; assembly: GCA_020233015.1. Taxonomy (NCBI): domain Eukaryota; kingdom Metazoa; phylum Arthropoda; class Malacostraca; order Decapoda; family Portunidae; genus Callinectes; species Callinectes sapidus. The sequence goes on along the minus strand of JAHFWG010000105.1, from coordinate 197,674 downwards.
CCAAATTAAACTATGAAAAAAACCAGCTAGAAACCCCAAAATTTAACACAAACTAACCCAACCCCTTACCAACCCACACCCGAAATCTGAACCCCAAAACCTCACTTGAACCCTAAAAAAAATTGAAAAAACTAAACACATTCAGAGACCAAAAAAAAGTAAAAACACAGATTTTGACAAGAACATTTTTTAGAAAACCCCAAATTAAACTATGAAAAAAACCAGCTAGAAACCCCAAAATTTAACACAAACTAACCCAACCCCTTACCAACCCACACCCGAAATCTGAACCCCAAAACCTCACTTGAACCCTAAAAAAAATTGAAAAAACTAAACACATTCAGAGACCAAAAAAAAGTAAAAACACAGATTTTGACAAGAAAAAATTTTAGAAAACCCCAAATTTAACTAACAAAGAAACCAGCTAGAAACCCCAAAATTTAACACGAACTAACCCAACCCCTTACCAACCCACACCCGAAATCTGAACCCCAAAACCTCACCGGAACCCTAAAAAAAATTGAAAAAACTAAACACATTCAGAGACCAAAAAAAAGTAAAAACACAGATTTTGACAGGAAAAATTTTTAGAAAACCCCAAATTTAACTAACAAAGAAACCAGCTAGAAACCCCAAAATTTAACACGAACTAACCCAACCCTTTACCAACCCACACCCGAAATCTGAACCCCAAAAACCCACCCGAACCCTAAAAAAAAATGAAAAAACTAAACACATTCAGAGACCAAAAAAAAAAGAAAAACACAGATTTTGACAAGAACATTTTTTAGAAAACCCC
>JAHFWG010000105.1:186540-196855 GCA_020233015.1 Callinectes sapidus | reverse complement strand
CCCCAAAATTTAACACGAACTAACCCAACCCCTTACCAACCCACACCCGAAATCTGAACCCCGAAAATGCACCCGAACCCCACGAAACGACCCCAAGACTAACCATATCCTGCGCAAAGTGATGCTGCTGGTAATGATGGAGCCCCTGGTTATGATGCAGCCTGGCTTGCGGAGGAGGGGGGGGCGGCTGCGGGGGCGGCGGGGGGGGCGGGCCGGGGGCATTGGGGGGCCAGGCAGACGTCGGGGGGGGGTGTGGGGGGATGGGGAGGGCCGGGGTGGGCTGCCCTCTGCCCCCCCTTCCCTTGTGCCGCCCCTCGGTGTCCTCCAAGTCAAGGTCGTAGTCTTCGCTGATCTTCTTCTGCACAAAGTTGTACAGCACGTCCGGGTGGTTCCAGATCTGTGGGGGGGGGGAATGCACTCAAAACGCACTCAATATGGCCTGAAATGCACTCCAAACACACTCAAAATTTCAAAAAACCCTTAAAGATTAAAAAAAAAACTCAAAAAGCACTCAAACGCACTCAAAATGCACTTAAAGGCACTCAAAATGGCCTGAAATACACTTAAAAATCCTCAAACACACTCAAAGACACTCAAAATGCACTCAATATGGCCTCAAATGCACTCAAACACATTCAAAATGACCTGAAATGCACTCAAAACACACTTAAAAATCCTCAAACATTCTCAAACACCCTCAAAAACCTTCAAAACACCCTCAAAACACACTAAAAAATCAAATAACCCTCAAAACACACTCAAAAACTTAGAAAAACATTGAAAAACACTCAAAAACTCAGAAAAAACTTACGAAAACACCAAAAAACTCAGAAAAACACCAAAAAAAAACTCAAAAAACCCTCGAAACGCACTCAAACCCCTAACCTAACCTAACCTAACCTAACCTTACCTTGCAGCAGATGGCAAAGGCCTTGAGGGGGTGCGCTGGATGTCATAACACTAACACACTCAAATGCCCCCAAAAACACACTCAAATGCACTCAAAACCCTCAAAACACACTCAATTCCTCCAAAAACACACTCAAATGCACTCAAAACCTTCAAAACCCTCAAAACACACTCAAAAACCCTCGAAACACACTCAAACCTTCTAAACGCACTCAAAACGCACTCAAATCTCCAAAACACACTCAAAAACTCAGAAAACCATCAAAACAGACTCAAAAACATCAAAAAACACTCAAAAACTTAGAAAAACATTGAAAAACACCCCAAAAAACTCAGAAAAACCTTACGAAAACATTAAAAAACCTTACAAAAACACCAAAAAACTCAGAAAAACACCAAAAAAACCCTCGAAACGCACACAAAAAATTCCCGAACGCACTCAAAACACACTCAAAAACATAAAAAAACACTCAATAATATAAAAAAACACTCAAAAACTTAGAAAAACATTGAAAAACTTAGAAAAACACCCCCAAAACACTGAAAACCTTAAAAAACATTGAAAAACCTTACGAAAACACCAAAAAACTCAGAAAAACCCTCAAAAAACAGACAAAAAACCCTCGAAACGCACTCAAAACCCCTCTAAACACACACACACACACAAAAACCCTTAAAATCTTTACAAAAACCTTAAAAAACCTTCAAAAAACCTTCAAAACACACTGAAAACCTTAAAAAAAATTCCCGAACGCACTCAAAACACACTCAATCCCCCTCCTTACCTTGCAGCAGATGGCAAAGGCCTTGAGAGGGTTGGCCATGGCCTTACTGGCGGCCAGCTCAGACATGAAGGAGGAGTACACACTCAAACACACTCAAACACACTCAAATGCCCCTAAAAACACACTCAAATGCACTCAAAACCCTCAAAACACACTCAAAAGCTCTCGAAACACACTCAAACCTTCTAAATACACTCAAAACACACTCAAACCCCCAAAACAAACTCAAAACCCCTGAAACACACTCAAATATATCAAAAAACCTTCAAAACACAATCAAAAATAAAAAAAACCATCAAAACACACTCAAAAATATCAAAAAACACTCAAAAATCACTCAAAAACTTAGAAAAACACTAAAAAACACCACAAAACTCAGAAAAACCTTACGAAAACTCAGAAAAGCCTTACGAAAACACCCAAAAACTCAGAAAAACCTTACGAAAACCCTCGAAACGCACACAAAAAATTCCCGAACGCACTCAAAACACACTCCTACCTTGCAGCAGATGGCAAAGGCCTTGAGGGGGTTGGCCATGGCCTTACTGGCGGCCAGCTCAGACATGAAGGAGGAGTATAGGGTGCGTTGTATGTCCGTAAGTCGACACAGCAATACATGTTCCTCCTTGTCGGGAAGTGTGTTGGCCAGGACGCTGTGACCACGCCTGGAATACGCACTCAAATTGGGTTAAAACGCACTCGAATTGGGTTAAAACACACTCGAATGGGGTTGAAATGTACTTAAATGCACTTAAAGACACTCAAATACACTCAATTTCACTTAAACACACTTAAAACCCTTACATTTCACTAAAACACACTCAAATGCACTCAATTTCACTTAAACACACTCAAATTGCACTCACTTTCACTTGAACACACTCAAATTAGCTTAAAACACACTCAAACACATATACACAACTTGAAAACACTCAAACACACTCAAATCCTCTCAAAACACACTCAAAATCCTTAAAAACCCTGAAAATACACTCAAACACACTCAAACACACTCAAAACACACAGCAACACGTGTTCCTCCTTGTCGGGCAGTGTGTTGGCCAGGACGCTGTGACCACGCCTGGAATACGCACTCAAATAGGTCAAAACGCACTCAAATTGGGTTAAAACACACTCGAATGGGGTTGAAATGTACTTAAATGCACTTAAAGACACTCAAATACACTCAATTTCACTTAAACACACTTAAAACCCTTACATTTCACTTAAACACACTCAAATTCACTTAAATGCACTCAAATTGGTTTAAAATGCACTCAAATCAACTTAAATGCACTCAAATTAGCTTAAAATACACTCAAACACATACACACAACTTGAAAACACTCAAAACACACTCAAATCCTCTCAAAACACACTCAAAAACCTTAACAACCCTGAAAATACACTCAAAACACTCAAACACACTCAAATCCTCTCAAAACACACTCAAAAACCTTAAAAACCCTGAAAATACACTCAAAACACTCAAACACACTCAAAACACACAGCAACACGTGTTCCTCTTTGTCGGGCAATGTGTTGGCCAGGACGCTGTGACCACGCCTGCAACACGCACTCGATTGGGTTAAAACGCACTCAAATGGGGGTGAAATGTACTTAAACGCACTCAAATTGGGTTAAATGTACTCAAATTGGGTTAAAATGCTCTTAAATGCATTCAAATTGGGTTAAATGCACTCAAATTGAGTTAAAATGCACTCGAATCAACTTAAATACTCTCAAATGCTCTCAAATGCACTCAAATTGGGTTAAAACACACTCAAATCAACTTAAATGCACTCAAATGAACTAAATTGCACTCAAATTGGGTTAAAACAACTTAAATGCACTCAAATTGACCTAAATGCACTCAAATTGGGTTAAAACACACTCAAATTCACTTAAACACTCTTAAATGCACTCAAATAAACTTAAATGCACTTAAATTGGGTTAAAATGCACTCATATTGGGTTAAATATACTCAAATTCACTTAAATGCACTCAAATTGGGTTAAAACACACTTAAATGCACTCATATTGGGTTAAAATGCACTCAAAGAGGCTTCAAACACTCAAATTGGCTTAAAATGCACTCAAATGCACTCAATTTCAATTAAAGACACTCAAATTAGCTTAAAACACACTCAAAGCACCCAAACACATACACACAACTTGACAACACTCAAAACACACTCAAATCCCCTCAAAACACACTCAAAAACCTTAAAAACCCTGAAAATACACTCAAAACACACAAACACACTCAAAACACCCCAAAACACACTCAAACATACCCAAAAACCACTGAAAACACATTAACACACCCTCACACACCCCCAAGCACACTCAAAACCCCCCAAACACACTCAATCACACTCAAAAACCTTAAAAACCCTCAAAACACACTCAAAAACCCTCAAAACACACCCAAAAACACACAAAAAACACACAAAACACACACAAAACACCCACAAAAAAACACCAAAACACAAACACACCCACACAACACACCCAGACGCACTCGAAACCCCCCAAAACGCACTCGAAAAACCACCACCACCCACCTTTGCACGAAACCTTCCAAAAGTGAGTGTAGAACGTGGGACCTGTATCGCATTAACTTCATATCTTGCGGTGTTGAGTCCACACACTGGCCGTTCTGTATGGGCCGCTCAAACATGTTGCTGAATTCCGTCCTCGTGCCTGCAAGGGGTAGACGCACTCAGTCGCACTCGAAACGCACTCGAAATGCACTCGAAATGAACCCAAAGTTGAAATAGCCTAGTCTGATTTTTTTGTTTTGGGTTTAGTTTTTACTCCGTATTTCGCTCTACAAGTTGCCTCCATATTCCTCCACCTATATAAAGTTTCCTCCATCTTTCCTCCACCTTCTCTCCACTTTTGACTATCCTACCTCCCTTCCTTGATAGTTAAAATAGTGGTTTTCTAAGATAGTCTGACACCCAAAAACTGACTTCTCAAAATTTTTTCCCTTAACTTTTTCCTCCATATCTCCCTCCACATGTTACCTCCACATTCCTCCACCTAGGTGAAGTTTCCTCCATCTTTCCTCCACCTTCTCTCCACTTTTGACTATTCTAACACACTCCTATCATAGTTAAAATAGTCAATTTCTAAGATAGTCTCACACCTAAACATAGCTTTTTCAAAATATTTTTCTCTCCACACCCCTCCACTTTTTCCTCCATATCTCCCTCCACACGTTACCTCCACACTCCTCCACCTACACAGACCAACCCACACCCCTCCCCCACCCCCCCACCAACCCCCACCTCCCTAACCCCACTCCTTCACCACAAAAACACCACTAACGTAACAACACCCACACAAAAACACACACACTTTTCAACGCGTAATCTTAACTTCAGCCCCCCATATCTCCCCCCACCGGCCACTGAGGAGCCAGGCCCCATACATGGACCTACCCACACCCCTCCCCCACCCCCCCACCGACCGCCACCTCCCTAACCCCACTCCTTCACCACAAAAACACCATTAACGTAACAACACCCACACAAAAACACGCACACTTTTCAACGCGTAATCATAACTTCACCCCCCCCATAACTCCCCCCACCGGCCACTGAGGAGCCAGGCCCCGTACATGGACCTACCCACACCCCTCCCCCACCCCCACACCAAACCCCACCTCCCTAACCCCACTCCTTCACCACAAAAACACCACTAACGTAACAACACCCACACAAAAACACACACACTTTTCAACGCGTAAACTTAACTTCACCCCCCCATAACTCCCCCCACCGGCCACTGAGGAGCCAGGCCCCGTACATGGACCTACCCACACCCCTCCCCCACCCCCCCACCGACCGCCACCCCCGCACCCCACTCACCCAGGTAGTTAGGCCTCACGAAATCGACCATACACCAGTACTCCAAGAGATTATTTTGGAGGGGGTAGCCAGTTAAGACAACCCTGCGTTTGGTTCTGATGTTTTTGAGTGCCTGGGAGATGTTGGCGTGTGCGTTCTTGATGCGGTGCCCCTCGTCGCAGATCACCAGGTCTGGCCCCGGCCGCACCAAGGCACGCTGGATGTCTGGGGGGGCGGAATATTAGGTTAGGGTAGGTTAGGTTAGGTTAGGTTACGAAATACGCAAGAAATAGGCAAAAAACATGAAAAATGCACTCAAAAACACTCCTATCACTCAAAACGCATTCAAAACATTAGGTTAGGTTAGGTTAGGTTAGGTTAGGTTAGGTTAGGTTACGAAATATGCAAAAAACATGAAAAATGCACTTAAAAACACTCAAAAACACTCCTATCACTCAAAACGCATTCAAAACATTAGGTTAGGTTAGGTTAGGTTAGGTTATGCACTCAAAAAACACGAAAAATGCCCTCAAAACGCATATAAATACCTAACAACACACTCAAAAACATACATTAACACATAGAACACTCAAAACACTTGAAACACACTCAAAAACACTCAAAATTCACTTAAAAACACTCACAATGCACTCAAACATACACAAAACACTCAAAAAATACTCAAAACACACTCGAAAACACTCAAAACGCACTCAAAAGCATACAAAACACATTTAAAAACACTGGCAGGTCACCAGGTCTGGCCCCGGCCGCACCAGGGACCGCTGGATGTCTGGGGGGGCGGAATATTAGGTTAGGGTGGGAAATACGCAAAAAACACGCAAAAAACACGCAAAAAACACGCAAAAACCATACAAAACGCATACAAAAACATATAAAAACAGTACAGATTAGGTTAGGTTAGGTTAGGGTGGGAAATATGCAAAAAATAAGAAAAAAACATGAAAAACGCACTTAAAAACACTCAAAAACACTCCTATCACTCAAAACGCATTCAAAACATTAGGTTAGGTTAGGTTATGCACTCAAAAACACAAAAAATGCACTCAAAACGCATATAAATACCTAAAAACACACTCAAAAACATTCAAAAACACTCAAAAACATACAAAAACCTCATAACACAGTCAAAAACACTTAAAATGCATTCAAAAACACTCAAAAACACTCAAAACTCACTTAAAAACACTCACAATGCACTCAATCATACTCAAAATACTCATAAAATACTCAAAAGACACTCGAAAACACTCAAAACGCATTCAAAACATTAGGTTAGGTTAGGTTAGGTTAGGAAACACGCAAAAAATAAGAAAAAAACATGAAAAATGCACTTAAAAACACTCAAAAACACTCCTCTCACTCAAAAAGCATTCAAAACATTAGGTTAGGTTAGGTTAGGTTAGGAAATATGCAAAAAATAGGCAAAAAACATGAAAAATGCACTCAAAAACACTCCTATCACTCGAAACGCATTCAAAACATTAGGTTAGGTTAGGTTAGGTTAGGTTAGGGTAGGAAATACGCAAAAAACAGGCAAAAAACACGCAAAAAACATACAAAACGCATACAAAAACATATAAAAACAGTACAGATTAGGTTAGGTTAGGTTAGGGTAGGAAATACGCAAAAAAAACATGAAAAATGCACTCGAAATAAACTAAAAATGCATACAAACACCTAAAAACACACTCAAAAAAGGTTAGGTTAGGTTAGGTTAGGTTAGGTTAGGATAGGAAATACGCAAAAAACAGGCAAAAAACACGCAAAAAACATACAAAACGCATACAAAAACATATAAAAACAGTACAGATTAGGTTAGGTTAGGTTAGGGTAGGAAATACGCAAAAAAAACATGAAAAATGCACTCGAAATAAACTAAAAATGCATACAAACACCTAAAAACACACTCAAAAAAGGTTAGGTTAGGTTAGGTTAGGTTAGGTTAGGATAGGAAATACGCAAAAAACAGGCAAAAAACACGCAAAAAACATACAAAACGCATACAAAAACATATAAAAACAGTACAGATTAGGTTAGGTTAGGTTAGGGTAGGAAAATATGCAAAAAAAACATGAAAAATGCACTCGAAATAAACTAAAAAACACTCCTATCACTCAAAACGCATTCAAAACATTAGGTTAGGTTAGGTTAGGGTAGGAAAATACACAAAAAAAACATGAAAAATGCACTCGAAATAAACTAAAAATGCATACAAACACCTAAAAACACACTCAAAAAAGGTTAGGTTAGGTTAGGTTAGGTTAGGATAGGAAATACACAAAAAATACGCAAAAAATACTCGAAACGCACTCGAAACACATACAAACACTCAAAACACTCTAAAAATTATACAATAACATCAAAACGCACTTAAATACATGCAAAATGCACTTAAAAACACTCAAAAACACTGAAAACACTCACAAAAGGCACTTAAACACTCAAAATGCACTAAAAAGACGCAAAAACAATCAACAATATAAAAAAACATGCAAAAAAACACTCAAAAACCTCAAAACACAGTCAAAAACACTAAAAAACATACGAAAACCTCAAAACACACATGAAAACACTCAAAAACCACTGAAACACACTCAAAACACACTCAGGTTAGGTTAGGTTAGAAAGCACTCAAAAAACATGCAAAACACACTCAAAACCAGTCAAAAACATGCAAATACATGCAAAATGCAGTCAAAAACACTCAAAAACATGCAAAACGCACTAAAACACTCAAAATGCACTAAAAAAACATACAAACACATGCAAAATGCACTCAAAAACTCAAAACACACTCAAAAACACACAAAACACTCAAAAACAAGCAAAAACACACTAAAACAGCCTCAAAACACACAAAAAAACTTGAAAAAACACTAAAAACACACAAAAACACTTGAAAAACATCCCAAAACACCCTAAAACACACTTAAAAACACCCTTAAAACCTCCAAACACCCCCAAAGCACACTCAAAACACACTTAAACCCCCCCACACTCAAAACGCACTCAAAAACACACCTTCGAGCAGCTCCTTGTTCTTGTCCTCCTCCTCGATATCTACAATCTCTCAAAAACACACACAAAAACACTCAAAAACACACAAAAACACACTAAAAACACACTCAAACATACAAAAAACACCCTCAAAAAACCTCCCAAACTCAAAATGCACTCAAAAAACACACTCAAACACAAAAACACCCTCAAAACACACTTAAACCCTAAAAAAACATTAAAAACACTCAAAAAACACACAAAAACACACAAAAACACACTCAAACATACAAAAACACACTCAAACCCTTCCAAACTCAAAAAACACTCAAAAAACACAGTCAAACACACCAAAACACCCTTAAAACCCCCCAAAACACTCAAAAAACACACAAAAACACCCTTAAAACACACAAAAACACACCCAAAATACCTTTAAACATCCCACACTCAAAACGCACTCAAAAACAGCCCCCCGCACTCAAAAACACACCTTCGAGCAGCTCCTTGTTCTTGTCCTCCTCCTCGATATCGACAATCTCCCTCAAAACACACAAAAACACACTCAAACACACAAAAAACATACAAAAATGCTTCCAAACTCAAAAAACACTCAAAAAACACACTCAAACACTCAAAAAACACACTAAAAACACCCCAAAACACTCAAAAACACCCTCAAAACACACAAAAACACACCCAAAATACCTTTAAACATCCCACACTCAACACACACTCAAAAAAAAATTAAAAACACACAAAAACACTCAAAAAACACACAAAAACACCCTTAAAACACACAAAAAAATCTCCAGAACTCAAAAAACACACTCAAAACCCCCCCACACTCAAAACGCACTCAATCCCTCACCTTCGAGCAGCTCCTTGTTCTTGTCCTCCTCCTCGATATCAACAATCTCTCTGTTATCAGCGTCTCTCCTCTTCTTCTTGGGCTTTTTGGGTTTCTTGAGGGACAGCTGGCGATACAACTCGTACCCCATTAAGAGCACCCCCCCCTTGGCCTCCCACTCCTCGATCACCCGCGCGCGCTGGGTCAGGTTCTTCTGCGCGTCGTTAAGGAGGAACACCTGAAATTTGGGGGTCGTAAGGTCACCGGCTGGGTCACAAGGGGGTCAAAAGGTCGTTGTTCGCTATAAAGGGGTTTTGGGTTTCTTGTCTTTGTGTGTGTTTTTTGTAAGGGGTTTTTCGTTTTGTTTTTTTTGGGGTTTTTTTTGGTTTTAGGGGTTTTTGGGGGTGATGGTTAGTTTCGTAAGGCTTTTCTCCACCTTCTCTCCACTTTTGACTATTCTACCTCCACTCCTTGATAGTTAAAATAGTCAATTTGTAAGATAGTCTGATACCAAAACCTGATATTTTTTCATATTTTTGTCTCCGAAAGTTTGTATTCTTTCCTCCATATCTCTCTCCACATAGCCCCTCCACTTACCTCCACGTACATGAACCTTCCTCCATCTTTCCTCCACCTTCTCTCCAATTTTGACTATCCTACCTCCCTTCCTTGATAGTCAAAATAGTACTTTTCTAAAATAGTCCGTCACCAAAACCTAACATTTTTCCCAATTTTCACCTCCGAAAGTTTCCACATTTTCCTCCACATCTCCCTCCACATACCCCCCCCACTAACCTCCCCCTACAAGAACCACCCCAGATGACCCCCCCACCTGCCCACCAAATCCCACTCCCCTACCTCCCTTCCTTCATAGTCAAAATAGTACTTTTCT
>JAHFWG010000105.1:173835-178745 GCA_020233015.1 Callinectes sapidus | reverse complement strand
TTTTGTATTTTGTATTTTGTCGACATCGTAAAATGGCGGCAGATCCAACATGGCCGCCATCTCTTTCTTTTGTTTTTTATCATAATTTCCAGTAAAGTCTCTCGATATTCCTTAATAAATAAAATAAATGATAAAATAGTGATGAGAAAAATATTGGAATTGTTTTTTGTTCAGTAAATGTTTGTGGAAAGTTTATTTTTGTGGGATTTTATATTTTGTCGAGATTAAAAAAAAACATCTCCCTCTCTCTCTCTCTCTCTCTCTCTCTCTCTCTCTCTCTCTCTCTCTCTCTCTCTCTCCAAAAAGTAAGAGAGAGAGGGATCATACCCACTCCCTCTCTCCGAAAAGTGAGAGGGAGAGGGATCCCACAACAATAACAAACCCCGCTCCCTCTCTCCGTGAAGTGAGAGAGAGAGAGGTACCTGACCCGCTCCCTCTCTCCGACAAGTGAGAGGGAGAGGGATGACCACAACAATAACAAACCCCGCTCCCTCTCTCCCACAAGTGAGAGAGAGAGGGATGCCACCTAATTTTCCTTAATATCTCACAAAATAAAGAAGAGAGAGAGAAAGTGAGATAATTTAGAGATAGCTCACTGTCTCCTCTGGGACCACAACACTACACTAGTCCCCTATACCATATACTATTGACTATCCTACCTCCCTCCCTTCATAGTCAAAATAGTACTCTTGTAAGATAATCTGAGATAGTTATAACATTTTTGCAGTTTGTGCCTCACCCTGTAGAGATAGAGAGATGGAGATAGTGAGAGATAATAGAGGAAAGACTGCTCTATCTCTCCATCTCTCCACTTTCTCTCTCCTTCCTTTAGTTAGAGAGATATGGAGGAAAATATAGCTATCTCTCCATCTAAACTAACCTTTTTTACCCTGAAAAGTTACAACATTTTAGCAATTTCTGCCTCACCCTGTAGAGATAGAGAGATGGAGATAACGAGAGATAATAGAGAAAAGACTGCTCTATCTCTCCATCTCTCCAGTATCTCTCTCTTCCCTTTAGTTAGAGAGATATTGAAGAAAATGTTACTATCTCTCCATCTAATCTAACATTTTTTCCCACCAAGAAGTTATAACATTTTTGCAATTTCTGCCTCACCCTGTAGAGATAGAGAGATGGAGATAGTGAGAGATAATAGAGGAAAGAATCCACTATCTCTCCATCTCTCCACTTTCTCTCTCTCCTCCACTTAGTTTGAGAGATATGGAGGAAAATGTAACTATCTCTCCCTCTAACCTAACCTTTTTCTCCACCAAGAAGTTGTAACATTTTTGCAACTTCTGCCTCACCCTGTAGAGATAGAGAGATGGAGATAATGGGAGATAATAGAGAAAAGACAGCTCTATCTCTCCATCTCTCCACTTTCTCTCTCCTCCCTTTCGTTGGAGAGATATGGACGGAAATGTAACTATCTCTTTAGCAAAAATCCTAAAACTTTCATTAAAAAGTTGTAACATTTTTGGAATTTCTGCCTCACCCTGTAGAGATAGAGAGATGGAGATGATGGGAGATAATAGAGGAAAGACTGCTCTATCTCTCCATCTCTCCACTTTCTCTCTCCTCCCTTTAGTTTGAGAGATACAGAGAAAAATGTAACTATCTCTCCATCTAACCTAACATTTTTTCCCACCAATAAGTTGTAACATTTTTGCAATTTCTGCCTCACCCTGTAGAGATAGAGAGATGGAGATAGTGAGAGATAATAGAGGAAAGATTGCACTATCTCTCCATCTCTCCACTTTCTCTCTCCTCCCTTTCTTTGGAGAGATATGGACGGAAATGTAACTATCTCTTTAGCAAAAATCCTAAAACTTCCATCAAAAAGTTGTAACATTTTTGCAATTTCTGCCTCACCCTGTAGAGATAGAGAGATGGAGATAGTGAGAGATAATAGAGGAAAGACAGCTCTATCTCTCCATCTCTCCACTTTCTCTCTCCTCCACTTAGTTTGAGAGATATGGAGGAAAACGTCACCATTAAGAAGACTGACTTTTAATTAGCATCAAAGTATGTACAAGATAATAATAATAATAATAATAATAATAATAATAATAATAATAATAATAATAATAATAATGACACAAAATACATACACACATACATACACACACATACGTACACACACACACACACGTACACACATATCTATTAACAAGACAATGAAAACAATAATAAAAATAATAATAATAATACTAATAGTAGTAGTAGTAGTAGTAGTAGTAGTAGTAGTAGTATATACAATGATAACTATTCACTACACACACAATACGGGACATTAACTACATATTTACTACCACAATAATGAGTTAAGACAGCTCTCTCTCTCTCTCTAATTGGGTCGTTAAGCTATCACTACTCTTGCATTTTTTGTGGGATTCTCTCGCGTTACAGATTGACTATTTTGACTATCAAGGAGTGGAGGGAGGATAGTCAGAATTGGAGGGAAGGTGGGGGAAAGATGGAGGAAGGTTCATGTAGGTGGAGGTTAGTGGAGAGGCTATGTGGAGGGAGATATGGAGGGAAAAGTGGAGGGGTGTGGAGGGAAAAAATGTGAAAAATATCAGGTTTTTGTATCGGATTATCTTACAAATTGACTATTTTGACTATCAAGGAAGGGAGGTAAGATAGTCAAAATTGGAGGGAAGGTGGAGGAAAGATGGAGGAAACTTTGTGTAGAAGGAGGTTAGTGGAGGTGGATTGTGGAGGAAGATATGGAGGAAAGAAGAAAGGAAGGTGGAGAGAAAATTAGCAGTTTTGATGTCAGACTATCTTACATAACGACTATTTTGACTATGATAGAAGGGAAGGAGGATAGTCAAAAGTGGAGAGAAGGTGGAGGAAAGATGGAGGAAACTTTATATGGATGGGGAAAAGTGGAGCAAAAACATGGAGGGAGATATGGAGGAAAAAGTGGAGGGATGTGGAGGAAAAAATGTTGGGTTTAGATGTCAGACTATCTTACAAAACGACTATTTTGACTATGAAGGAAGGGAGGTAGGATAGTTAAAAGTGGAGGGAAGGTGGAGGAAAGATGGAGAAAACTTTATATGGAAGGGGGAAAGTGGAGGAAAAACACGGAGGGAGATATGGAGGAAAAAGTGGAGAGGTGTGGAGGGAAAAATGTTGGGTTTAGATGTCAGACTATCTTACAAAATGACTATTTTGACTATGATAGAAGAGAGGTAGAATAGTCAAAATTGGAGAGAAGGTGGAGGAAAGATGGAGGAAACTTCATATAGGTGGAGGAGTGTGGAGGTAACATGTGGAGGGAGATATGGAGGAAAGAAGAAAGGAAGGTGGAGAGAAAATTAGCAGTTTTGATGTCAGACTATCTTACAAAACAACTATTTTAACTATGATAGAAGGGAGGTAGGATAGTCAAAAGTGGAGGGAAGAAGGAGGAAAGATGGAGGAAACTTCATATAGGTGGAGGAGTGTGGAGGTAACTTGTGGAGGGAGATATGGAGGAAAAAAGAAAGGAAGGTGGAGAGAAAATTAGCAGTTTTGATGTCAGACTATCTTACAAAACGACTATTTTAACTATGAAGGAAGGGAGGTAGGATAGTCAAAATCGGAGGGAAGGTGGAGGAAAGATGGAGGAAACTTTGTGTGGGTGGAGGAGTGTGGAGGTAACTTGTGGAGGGAGATATGGAGGAAAAAGTGGAGGGGTGTGGAAGAAAAAATGTTGGGTTTAGATGTCAGACTATCTTACAAAACGACTATTTTGACTATCAAGGAAGGGAGGTAGGATAGTCAACAGTGGAGGGAAGGTGGAGAAAAGATGGAGGAAACTTCATATAGGTGGAGGAGTGTGGAGGTGGTATGTGGAGGGAGATATGGAGGAAGGAAGAGAGAGAGGTGGAGAGAAATTGCACAAGTAGATTTGAGACGTTTTGAGGTCAGATACATTTTCTTCAATAACTCTCTAAGTAAAAACGATACAAAAAAACTGAAGACACACATAAATAGCCACGTCTTTCCTTGACACACCCTGTAAACCTCACCCTTCCACACGTACAGGGTGACTCACAAATTACAAAAACCTAACATCTTTCACACATTTTGAGTTTGAGTTTTGAGGCAACATACATTTGCTTCAGTAACTCTCTAAGTCAACAAGATACAAAAAAACCGAAGACACACACATAAATAGCCACATCTTTCCTTGACACACCCTGTAAACCTCAACCTTCTATACATACAGGGTGACGCACAAATTACAAAAAACTAACAACATCTTGCACACGTTTTGAGATTAACACTTCCAACATTACTTACATTTCCTTCAATAACTCTCAAAGTAAAAAAGATACAAAAAAACCCGAAACACACATAAATAGCCACATCTTTCCTTGACACACCCTGTAAACCTCAGCCTTGTACACATACAGGGTGACGCACAAATCGCGAAAAACTGACGACATCTTTCATACCTTCGCTGAATATCCCACAATGCAATGCAAGAGTAGCAACAGCATTAACTATCCCATTAGAATCTGTCTGTCTGTCCGTCTGTCTGTCTGTCTGTCTGTCGTAATAACAATAATAATAATAATAATAATAATAATAATAATAATAATAATGATAATAATAATAATAATGATAATAATAATAATAATTTGAAATGGTGGGGGGCTGTGGGGGGGCGGTGGGGGGGTGGGGGGGGGTGAACGGAAGGAAGAAATAGTTAATAGTCGATTGGAATGGCAAGTAATAATGGTCCCTAACTATTATTATTATTATTATTATTATTATTACTATTACTATTATTATTATTATTACTTATTATTATTATTATTACTATTACTACTAGTACTACATCTCTCTCTCTCTCTCTCTCTCTCTCTCTCTCTCTCTCTCTCTCTCTCTCTCTCTCTCTCTCTCTCACATAG
>JAHFWG010000105.1:136335-168835 GCA_020233015.1 Callinectes sapidus | reverse complement strand
GAAATGTAACTTCTTTCAGACCTAACAATCTTAAATATGTGAATGATATGGCGTCAGTTTTTTGTAATTTGTGAGGTGGCTGGTAGAGGTAGAAATGTTGGGTTTGTTGGGGGTTATAGAGGAATGATTGGGGTATTTGAAGCTGTTTTTGTTTTTTCTCTAGCTTTTTTAGTTAGAGAGTTATTGAAGGAAATGTAACTTTTTTCAGCACTAGCGATCTTAAAAATATGATGCAGATGATGTTAGTTTTTTGTAATTTGTGAGGCACCCTGTATAGTTAGAAAGATGGGGTTTATGTAGCGTGATGGAGGAATGATTGGGCTATTTAAGGGTAACTTTAGTTTTTTTCTATCTTTTTTAGTTACAGAGTTATTGAAGGAAATGTAACTGTTTTCAGAGACCCCAATCTTAAAAACATGATGGAGATGATGTTAGTTTTTTGTAATTTGTGAGGCACTCTGTAGACATAGAGAGGTGAGGTTTGTGGGAGATGATAGAGAAATTATTGAGGTATTTAAGGGTTATTTTAGTTTTTCTCTATCTTTCTTAGTTAGAGAGTTATCAAAGGAAATGTAACTTTTTTTCAGAACCCACAAACTCAAATATGTGAAAGAGATGTTGTCAGGTTTTTGCAATTTCTGAGGCACCCTGTACAGATAGAAAGGTCAGGATTGTATGAGATTATAGAAGAATGATTAAGGAATTTGAACCTATTTTTACTTTTTTTATATCTTTTTTACTTAGAGAGTTATTGAGGGAAATGTAACTTTTTTCAGAGACCACAATCTTAAAAACATGATGGAGATGACGTTAGTTTTTTGCAATTTCTGAGTCACCCTGTACAGATAGAAAGATGGCGATTGTATGAGATTATAGAAGAATGATTAAGAAATGTGAATCTATTTTCGTTTTTTTCCTATCTTTTTTACTTAGAGAGTTATTGAAGAAAATGTAACTGTTTTCAGAGACCACAATCTTAAAAACATGATGGAGATGACGTTAGTTTTTTGCAATTTCTGAGTCACCCTGTACAGATAGAAAGATGGGGATTATGGGAGATGATAGAGAAATAATTGAGGTATATAGGGGTGATTTTAGTTTTTCTCTATCTTTTTTAGTTACAAAGTTATCGAAGGAAATGTAACTTTTTTTAGAGACCCCAATCTTAAAAACATGATGGAGATGACGTTAGTTTTTTGCAATTTCTGAGTCACCCTGTACAGATAGAAAGATGGGGTTTATGGGAGATGATAGAGGAATGATTAAGGAATTTGAATCTATTTTCATTTTTTCTCTATCTTTTTTAGTTACAGAGATATCCACCAAAAACAAACCTTTGGGGACGGTGATCTGCTGGACCGACACCCCCTGCTTGGCCAGTGCCTCGACCGGGAAGCTTGAAGTGGCACCGTGCCGGCCCAGGATGTTGGGGCGGTGGATGTAGGTGGCACCCCCGCTGCCCCCCCCGCCCCCCTCCAGCCGCTGCCCCAGCTCCGCCTGGATGGGCCGCACCGTCCCCACCGGCTTGGCGTACACCACCCCCCTGGGAACACACACAGAGAAACGCACTCAAAAACGCACTCAAATGGCTTAAAATGCACTCAAAATACACTCAATTGGGTTAAAATGGGCTTAAAACACACTCAAACTCTCCAACCCCTGGGAACACAATGGAAACGCACTCAAAAACGCAGAAAACGCACTCAAATTACTTAAAATGCACTCAAATTACTTAAAACGCACTCAAAAACACAGAAAATGCACTCAAAAATGCACTCAAATGGGTTAAAATGCACTTAAAACATACTTAAATGGGTTAAAATTACATAAAATGCACTCAAATTACTTAAAATACACTCAAATGGGTTAAAATAGACTTAAAATGCACTCAAATTACTTACAATGCACTCAAATGGTTTAAAACACACTCAAATGGGTTAAAATGCACTCAAATGGGTTAAAATGCACTCAAATGGGTTAAAATTTACTTAAAATGCACTCAAATGGCTTAAAATGCACTTAAATGACTTAAAACACACTCAAATGGGTTAAAATTGACTTAAATTGCACTCAAATGGGTTAAAACACACTCAAACATTCAAAAACTTACTCAAACACACTCAAATCGTGAAAAAAAATACTTATCTCACTCAAAAACATAAACAAACACACCCACACACTCACAAAACACTCAAAACACACTCAAAACACACTCAAAACACACCCAAACACTTAAAAAACACACTAAAACACCCAAAAAACCCTTAAAAAAACTTAAAACACCCTTAAACACCCCAAAACACCCGAAATATCCCTAAAAACACTCAAAACTCCCTCAAAACACACTCAAACACTCAAAAACACCCTCAAAACACACTCAAACACTCAAAACACACTCAAACACTCAAAACACACTCAAACACTCAAAACACACTCAGAAACCCTCAAAAAACACCCAAAACACACTCAAAACACACCCAAACACTTAAAACACACTGAAAACACACAAAAACACACTAAAACACCCAAAAAACACTTAAAAACACCCCAAACACACCCAAAACACACTCAAACACTCAAAACAACTCAAACACTCAAAACACACTCAGAAACCCTCAAAAAACACCCCAAACACACTCAAAACACACTAAAACACCCTCAAAACACCCAAAATAACCCTAAAAATACTTAAAAAACCCAAAAAACCCTTAAAAAACCCTCAAAACACCCCAAACACACTCAAAACACCCCAAACACACCCAAAACACACCCAAACACTCAAAACGCACCCAAAAAACCCTCAAAAAACACTCAAAACACACTAAAACACCCTTAAACCCCCCAAAACACCCAAAATATCCCTAAAAACATCCAAAATATCCCTAAAAACAATTAAAAACACACAAAAAACCCTAAAAACACACAAAAACACACCTAAACACCCCAAAAAACACACACACACTCAAAAACACACTCAAAACACCGCACTCACCCAATCTTAGTCCCCATAACAACCTGCCCGCCACCACCGCCAGCACCACCGCCACCACCACCACCACCGCCGCCCGCCTGGATTGTCTTGGGGTAGAACGCAGCGTAGGAGGGGCGACTGTACGATATATTAGCTTGCTTTTCGAGTTCGTAAGATCGTTTCGCCAGTCGTTTCTCGGCCTGGGATAGTCGTTTGTCCTTGCGGTCGACCAGGAGGGACTCGTGCTTGAAGGGCTCCCTCGTCAGGTTGCGGCCTAGGGTTCGGATCACGTCCTGCAGTATGGGGTCCTTGTACGCCGCGATCTTGTCGGTTAAATCCTGCGGTGATGAGGAGGAATATTGTTACGTTTGACTCGATAACTCGCTAACTAAAAATGGTATGAAAAAAGTAAAAACAGTGTTAAATACCCCAATCTTTCCTCTATAAATTCCCATAATTCCCAGCTTTCTATCTCTACAGGGTGACTCAAAAATTACAAAAAAGTAGCGACATCTCGTTCACATTTTTTAGTTTGAGTTCTGAAAAAAATGTTACGTTTCCTTCAATAACTCTCTAACTAAAAATGGTATGAAAAAAGTAAAAACAGCGTTAAATAGCCCAATCTTTCTTCTATTACCTCCTATTATCCCTATCTGTCTATCTCTACAGGGTGACTCACAAATTACAAAAAGCTAACGTCATCTCCATCATACGTTTCAGATTGCAGGCTCGGAAAATGGTTACGTTTCCTTTGATAACTTTCTAACTAAAAATGGTACAGAAAATATGAAAACAGCATTAAATAGCCCAATAATTTTTCTATCATTTCCTATAATCCCCATCGATTCGGATCACGTCCTGCAGTATGGGGTCCTTGTACGCCGCTATCTTGTCGGTTAAATCCTGCGGTGATGAGGAGGGAATATTGTTACGTTTGGTTTGATAACTTTGTAACTAAAAATGGTATGAAAAAAGTAAAAACAGTGTTAAATACCCCAATCTTTCTTCTATTACCTCCTATTATCCCTATCTGTCTATCTCTACAGGGTGGCTCAAAAATTACAAAAAGGTACAAACATCTCATTCACGTATTTTCTGAAAAAAAGTTACGTTTCCTTCAATAACTTTCTAACTAAAAATGGTAGAGAAAAAGTGGAAATAGTGTTAAATAGCTGAATCTTTCCTCTATAATTTCCCATAATTCCCATCTGTCTATCTCTACAGGGTGACTCACAAATTGCAAAAAGCTAACATCATCTCCATCATATTTCAGATTGCGGGCTCAGAAAATTGTTATGTTTCTTTCTATAACTCGCTAACTAAATATGGTATGAAAAAAGTAAAAACAGTGTTAAATACCCCAATCTTTCTTCTATTACCTCCTATTATCCCTATCTGTCTATCTCTACAGGGTGGCTCAAAAATTACATAAACGTAGCAACATCTCATTCACACATTTCAGATTGTGGGCTCTGAAAATTGTTACGTATGATTTGATAACTTTCTAACTAAATATGGTACAAAAAAAGTAAAAACAGCGTTGAATACCCCAGTCATTTCTCTATCATTTCCCATAATCCTCATCTCTCTATCTCTACAGGGTGACTCACAAATTACAAAAAACTAACATCATCTCGTTCCCATATTTGAGTTTGAGTTCTGAAAAAAAGGTTATGTTTCCTTCAATAACTCTCTAACTAAATATGATATAAAGAAAATGAAAACAGTTTTAAATTCCCCAATCTTTCCTCTATCAGGTCCCATAATCCCCATCTCTCTATCTCCACAGGATTACTCACAAATTACAAAAAACTAACATCAAAAAACCCTAAAACTACACAAAAACTTGAAAATAAACTCCTTAACAAACCCTTAACGACCCCTAACCAACCCTTAATGACCCCTAACAACCTCCATACCTTAGGCTCGGGGTCACTTTCGTTCTCCACCAGCAGGTTAGATATTTCCTTGGACGAGAGGTGTGCGTCGGGGTTGAGTTCGTCGACGATGCGGTCAGAAATTCCCTGCTTGTTGACCTGTCTGTCGTAGATGCGTTTCTCGAGGGAGTTATCGGTGACCAGGCGGTATATGTGGCACTCCTTGCGCTGGCCGTAGCGGTACACGCGGCACACGGCCTGGGTGTCGTGGCACGGGTTGAAGGACGCGTCGAACACGATGACGCGGTTGGCACCCACCAGGTTGATGCCCAGCGACCCGGCACGCGTGGACACCAGGAACAGGCGGACCGCGGGGTTGGCGTTGAACTCGTTAATCAGCTTCTCGCGGTCCATGGCGGAGGTGGAGCCGTCCAGGCGGAAGTAGGTGCGGTTCCTGGCCCAGCCCTCGTAGCTGCCCGGCACACAGGACCGCTGCAGGAACTCCTCCAGCAGCGTGAGGGTGAACAGCGACTGGGAGAACACCAGCAGGCGGTCACCCACCCTCACACACCCGTCCAAAATCTGGAAGAAGATCTGGAACTTGACGGAGTTGGCCAGCAGTCCGGGGTAGTAGTCCTGGAACAGCGTCTCCGTCCAGTCAAACGTTACCTCCTCCTTCTTCACTGTGGCTGTGGCTGTGGCTGTAGTCTCCTCCTTCTTCACAGCAGCAGTGGTGGTGTCCGTGTCCTTCTTCACACCCCCACCCTCCTCCTCCTCCTCCTCCTCCTTCACCTCCTCCTTCTTCACCTCCTCCTCCTTCACCTCCTCCTTCTTCTCCTCCTTCTTGTCCTTGGCGGGGGAGGAGGAGGAGGAGGAGGAGTCCCCCCCAAAGGCCATGCTCTGTGGCTGGGGGGGGAGGCCTGGGGGGGGGGCAGTGGCCGCCACGTTCTGTCCGTTTATGCCGCCCCCCCTGCCGTTCATCTCCTGGGGGGGCTGCGGCATGGGGGGGCCCTGCGAGGACATGCCCTGGCCCCCCCCCTGCTGCCCCCCCACCCCCCCGTGGCCCGGGCCGGTGGGGGGCAGCGCGTGGGAGGTCCCTGCCGCCGCCGCCGCTGCGTTCATGGCCAGGTGGTCCAGGGACATGAGGTCGTTGGCGGAGCCCAGCGCCGCGCCCCAGGTGTGGGTCTGGGAGGGGTACTGGGGGGGGTAGGGGTACCCCCCCGGGCCGTGGTACACCCTGGGGTCGGCGTAGGGCTGGGGGTACCACGGGTAGGGGGACATGGACCCGTACCCGGCCATGGGGGACCCCATAGAGTACTGCAGCATGGGGTCCTGGAACTGTGGCGCCCCCCCCGCCCCACCCCCGCCACCCCCGCCCCCCATACCCATCTGGGGCATCAGCATGGGGCTCTGCGACGACGCCGCCAGCATGGGGGGCTGCTGCTGCTGCTGCTGCTGCTGCTGCTGCTGTTGCTGTTGTTGCTGTTGTTGCTGTTGTAGATTCTGTAAGGAGATTTTTGGTTAGGGGGGTTTTTTGGGGGTTTTTGGATGGTTTTGGGGGGTGAGGTGTGGTGTACTGGTGGAGGGAAGGTGGAGGGAGGTTCATGTGGGTGGAGGGGCACGGGGGTGGTCTGTGGAGGGAAAGGTGGAGGAAAAAGTGGAGGGGTGTGGAGGGAAATTTTGGGGGTTTTGGTGTTGGGGTGTCTTACAAAACGACTATTTTAACTATGATAGGATGGAGGTAGGATTGTCAAAAGTGGAGGGAAGGTGGAGGAAAGATGGAGGAAACTTTACCTAGGTGGAGGGAAGTGGAGGTAACTTGTGGAGGGAGATATGGAGGAAAGAAAGCACACATTTAGAGATAAAAATGAGAAAAAAATCATCACATTTTGACAGTACAATTTTAGAAAACCCCAATTTTAACAAAGAAAGAAACCAGCTAGAAACCCCAAATTTTAACACGACATACCCCAACCCTTTACCAACCCACACCCGAAATCTGAACCCCGAAAACCCAACGGAACCCTAAAAAAAATTGAAAAAACTAAACACATTCAGAGACCAAAAAAAAGTAAAAACACAGATTTTGACAAGAAAAAATTTTAGAAAACCCCAAATTTAACTAACAAAGAAACCAGCTAGAAACCCCAAAATTTAACACGAACTAACCCAACCCCTTACCAACCCACACCCGAAATCTGAACCCCAAAACCTCACCGGAACCCTAAAAAAAATTGAAAAAACTAAACACATTCAGAGACCAAAAAAAAGTAAAAACACAGATTTTGACAGGAAAAATTTTTAGAAAACCCCAAATTTAACTAACAAAGAAACCAGCTAGAAACCCCAAAATTTAACACGAACTAACCCAACCCTTTACCAACCCACACCCGAAATCTGAACCCCAAAAACCCACCCGAACCCTAAAAAAAAATGAAAAAACTAAACACATTCAGAGACCAAAAAAAAAAGAAAAACACAGATTTTGACAAGAACATTTTTTAGAAAACCCCAAATTTAACTATGAAAAAAACCAGCTAGAAACCCCAAAATTTAACACAACCTAACCCAACCCCTTACCAACCCACACCCGAAATCTGAACCCCGAAAGTGCACCCGAACCCCACGAAACGACCCCAAGACTAACCATATCCTGCGCAAAGTGATGCTGCTGGTAATGATGGAGCCCCTGGTTATGATGCAGCCTGGCTTGCGGAGGAGGGGGGGGCGGCTGCGGGGGCGGCGGGGGGGGCGGGCCGGGGGCATTGGGGGGCCAGGCAGACGTCGGGGGGGGGTGTGGGGGGATGGGGAGGGCCGGGGTGGGCTGTCCCCTCCCCCCCCTTCCCTTGTGCCGCCCCTCGGTGTCCTCCAAGTCAAGGTCATAGTCTTCGCTGATCTTCTTCTGCACAAAGTTGTACAGCACGTCCGGGTGGTTCCAGATCTGTGTGGGGGGGGGGAATGCACTCAAAACGCACTCAAAATGGCCTGAAATGCACTTAAAGACACTCAATATGGCCTGAAATGCACTTAAAGGCACTCAAAATGGCCTGAAATGCACTCAAAGACTTTAAAAACCCTCCAAACGCACTCAAAGATGCTTAAACACACTTAAAATGCACTCAAACGCACTCAAAACTCACTGAAAATGGCCTCAAATGCACTCAAAATACGCTAAAAGATTTTAAAAACCCTCAAAAACCCTCAAAACACACACAAACACATTCAGAATGGCTTGAAATGCACTCAAAACACTCATATTCACTCAAAACACCCTCAAAATGCACTCAAACACACTCAAATGCTCTAAAAACACACTCAAACATCTCCAAAACACTCAAAGACTCTCGAAACACACTCAAACACCCTCAAAAACCTTCAAAACACCCCAAAACACACTCAAAAACCTTAAAAAAACTAAAAACACACTCTCATCTTCTTCTGCACAAAGTTGTACAGCACGTCCGGGTGGTTCCAGATCTGTATAGGGGGGGAACGCACTCAAAATGCACTCAAAATACACTCAAAGACTCTCAAAAAAACCTTAAAACACAGTCAAACCTTCTAAATGCACTCAAACCTCCAAAAAACACTCAAAAATCCCTTAAACACCCCGAAACACACTCAAAAATATAAAAAACCATCAAAACACACTCAAAAACATCAAAACACACCCAAAAACTTAGAAAAACATTGAAAAACTTAGAAAAACACCCCCAAAACTCAGAAAAACCTTAGAAAAACACCAAAACACACTGAAAATCTTATGAAAACACCAAAAAACTCAGAAAAACCTTACGAAAACACTAAAAAACTCAGAAAAACCTTACGAAAACACCCAAACACACTGAAAACCTTAAAAAACTTAGAAAAATATTGAAAAACATTGAAAAACCTTAGAAAAACACCAAAACACACTGAAAAACTTAGAAAAACACTAAAAAACACCAAAAAACTCAGAAAAACCTTACGAAAACACCAAAAAACTCAGAAAAACACCAAAAAAACCCTCAAAACGCACACAAAAAATTCCCGAACGCACTCAATCCCCCCCTTACCTTGCAGCAGATGGCAAAGGCCTTGAGGGGGTTGGCCATGGCCTTACTGGCGGCCAGCTCTGACATGAAGGAGGAGTATAGAGTGCGCTGGATGGCATAACACACTCAAACACACTCAAACGCCCCCAAAAACACACTCAAATGCACCCAAAACCCTCAAAACACACTCAAAAACCCTCAAAACACACTCAAACCTTCTAAACGCACTCAAAACACACTCAAACCCCCAAAACAAACTCAAAAACCCTGAAACACACTCAAATATATCAAAAAACCTTCAAAACACAATCAAAAATAAAAAAAACCATCAAAACACACTCAAAAATATCAAAAAACCCTCAAAAATCACTCAAAAACTTAGAAAAACACTAAAAAACACCACAAAACTCAGAAAAACCTTACAAAAACATTAAAAAACCTTACGAAAACACCAAAAAACTCAGAAAAACCCTCAAAAAACACACAAAAAATTCCTGAACGCACTCAAAACACACTCCTACCTTGCAGCAGATGGCAAAGGCCTTGAGGGGGTTGGCCATGGCCTTACTGGCGGCCAGCTCAGACATGAAGGAGGAGTATAGGGTGCGTTGTATGTCCGTAAGTCGACACAGCAATACGTGTTCCTCCTTGTCGGGAAGTGTGTTGGCCAGGACGCTGTGACCACGCCTGGAATACGCACTCAAATGGGTCAAAACGCACTCAAATGGGGGTGAAATGTACTTAAACGCACTCAAATTGGGTTAAAATGCTCTGAAATGTACTCAAATTGGGTTAAAACACACTCAAATTGGGTTGAAATGCACTTAAACACACTCAAATTGGGTTAAATGTACTCAAACTGGCTTAAAACACACTCAAAATGCACTCAAAACACAGAAATTCACTTCAAACACTCAAAATACCTCAAAAACCTTAAAAACACTCATAACACACTCAAAACACACTCAAATCCTCTCAAAACACACTCAAAAACCTCAAAAACCCTGAAAACACACTCAAAACACCCCAAAACACACTCAAATCCTCTCAAAACACACTCAAAAACCTTAAAAACCCTGAAAATACACTCAAACACACTCAAACACACTCAAAACACACAGCAACACGTGTTCCTCCTTGTCGGGCAGTGTGTTGGCCAGGACGCTGTGACCACGCCTGGAATACGCACTCAAATGGGTTAAAACGCACTCGAATTGGGTTAAAATGCACTCAAATTGGGTTAAAATGCACTCTATTTCACTTAAACACTCTTAAATGCACTTAAATGGGGTTAAAATGCACTCGAATTTACTTAAAGACACTGAAATTGCCTCAAAACACACTCAAATGCACTCAATTTCACTTTAACACAATCGAAAACCCTTACATTTCACTAAAACACACTCAAATTGGGTTAAAACACACTCAAATGCTCTCAAATGGGTGAAAACGCACTCAAATTGGGTTAAAATACACTCAAAACACTCAAAACACACTCAAATCCTCTCAAACCCCCTCAAAACCCACTCAAAAACCTTAAAAACTCAAAACACACTCAAAAACCTTAAAAACCCTCAAAACACACCCAAAAACCCTCAAAAAACACACAAAACACACTCAAAAAACACTCAAAACACCCACAAAAAAAACCCCAAAACACAAACACACCCCCACACACCCTCACACATCACCCAGACGCACTCGAAACCCCCCAAAACGCACTCGAAAAGCATTCACACACAAAATCCTTCAAAACACACAAAACACACCCAAAAACACACAAAACACACCCAAAAACACTCAAAACACACAAAAAAACACACAAAACACAAACACACCCACACACACCCTCACACATCACCCAAACGCACTCGAAACCCCGCAAAACGCACTCGAAAAACCACCACCACCCACCTTTGCACGAAACCTTCCAAAAGCGAGTGTAGAACATGCGACCTGTACCGCATTAACTTCATATCTTGCGGTGTTGAGTCCACACACTGGCCGTTCTGTATGGGCCGCTCAAACATGTTGCTGAATTCCGTCCTCGTGCCTGCAAGGGGTAGACGCACTCAGTCGCACTCGAAACGCACTCGAAATGCACTCGAAATGAACCCAAAGTTGAAATAGCCTAGTCTGATTTTTTTGTTTTGGGTTTAGTTTTTACTCCGTATTTCGCTCTACAAGTTGCCTCCATATTCCTCCACCTATATAAAGTTTCCTCCATCTTTCCTCCACCTTCTCTCCACTTTTGACTATCCTACCTCCCTTCCTTGATAGTTAAAATAGTGGTTTTCTAAGATAGTCTGACACCCAAAAACTGACTTCTCAAAATTTTTTCCCTGAACTTTTTCCTCCATATCTCCCTCCACATGTTACCTCCACTTTCCTCCACCTAGGTGAAGTTTCCTCCATCTTTTCTCCACCTTCTCTCCAATTTTGACTATTCTAACACACTCCTATCATAGTTAAAATAGTCAATTTCTAAGATAGTCTCACACCTAAACATAGCTTTTTCAAAATATTTTTCTCTCCACACCCCTCCACTTTTTCCTCCATATCTCCCTCCACACGTTACCTCCACACTCCTCCACCTACACAGACCAACCCACACCCCTCCCCCACCCCCCCACCAACCCCCACCTCCCTAACCCCATTCCTTCACCACAAAAACACCATTAACGTAACAACACCCACACAAAAACACACACACTTTTCAACGCGTAATCTTAACTTCACCCCCCCATATCTCCCCCCACCGGCCACTGAGGAGCCAGGCCCCGTACATGGACCTACCCACACCCCTCCCCCACCCCCACACCAAACCCCACCTCCCTAACCCCACTCCTTCACCACAAAAACACCACTAACGTAACAACACCCACACAAAAACACACACACTTTTCAACGCGTAAACTTAACTTCACCCCCCCATAACTCCCCCCACCGGCCACTGAGGAGCCAGGCCCCGTACATGGACCTACCCACACCCCTCCCCCACCCCCACACCAAACCCCACCTCCCTAACCCCATTCCTTCACCACAAAAACACCACTAACGTAACAACACTCACCAAAAAACAGACACACTTTTCAACGCGTAATCTTAACTTCACCCCCCCATATCTCCCCCCACAGGCCACTGAGGAGCCAGGCCCCGTACATGGACCTACCCACACCCCTCCCCCACCCCCCCACCGACCGCCACCCCCGCACCCCACTCACCCAGGTAGTTAGGCCTCACGAAATCGACCATACACCAGTACTCCAAGAGGTTGTTCTGAAGGGGGTAGCCAGTTAAGACAACCCTGCGTTTGGTTCTGATGTTTTTGAGTGCCTGGGAGATGTTGGCGTGGGCGTTCTTGATGCGGTGCCCCTCGTCGCAGATCACCAGGTCTGGCCCCGGCCGCACCAGGGCACGCTGGATGTCTGGGGGGGCAGGGGGGGGGTAAACATTAGGTTAGGTTAGGTTAGGGTAGGAAAATATGCAAAAAAACATGAAAAACGCACTTAAAAACACTCAAAAACACTCCTATCACTCGAAACGCATTCAAAACATTAGGTTAGGTTAGGTTAGGTTAGGAAATATGCAAAAAACATGAAAAACGCATTGAAAACATTAGGTTAGGTTAGAAAGAACATAAAAAACATGCAAAAACACTCAAAATGCACTTAAAACACTCATAACACACTTAAAAACAACCAAAACACATTAAAAAACATACAAAAACCTCAAAACATACTCAAAAAAACTCAAAATGCACTTAAAACACACTCAAATACACTGAAACTCAATAAAAACATATACAAAAACCTCAAACACACTTAAAAACACTCAAAACGCACTTAAAAACACATACAAGAACCTCAAACACACTCAAAAACTCTCAAAACGCACTCAAACACCTCAGGGCTCGCTGGATGTCTGGGGGGGCAGGGGGGGGTAAACATTAGGTTAGGTTAGGTTAGGTTAGGAAATACGCAAAAAAAACATGAAAAATGCACTCGAAATAAACTAAAAATGCATACAAACACCTAAAAACACACTCAAAAAAGGTTAGGTTAGGTTAGGTTAGGGTAGGATAGGAAATACGCAAAAAACACGCAAAAAACACGCAAAAAACATACAAAACGCATACAAAAACAAATAAAAACAGTACAGATTAGGTTAGGTTAGGTTAGGGTGGGAAATATGCAAAAAATAGGCAAAAAACATGAAAAATGCACTCAAAAACACTCCTATCACTCGAAACGCATTCAAAACATTAGGTTAGGTTAGGTTAGGTTAGGTTATGCACTCAAAAAACGCGAAAAATGCCCTCAAAACGCATATAAATACCTAACAACACACTCAAAAACATACATTAACACATAGAACACTCAAAACACTTGAAACACACTCAAAAACACTCAAAATTCACTTAAAAACACTCACAATGCACTCAATCATACTCAAAACACTCAAAAAATACTCAAAAGACACTCAAAAACACTCAAAATGCATTCAAAACATTACGTTAGGTTAGGTTAGGTTACGAAATATGCAAAAAATAGGCAAAAAACATGAAAAATGCACTCAAAAACACTCCTATCACTCGAAACGCATTCAAAACATTAGGTTAGGTTAGGTTAGGTTAGGTTAGGGTAGGAAATACGCAAAAAAAACATGAAAAATGCACTCGAAATAAACTAAAAATGCATACAAACACACTCAAAAAAGGTTAGGTTAGGTTAGGTTAGGTTAGGATAGGAAATACGCAAAAAACAGGCAAAAAACACGCAAGAAACACGCAAAAACCATACAAAACGCATACAAAAACATATAAAAACAGTACAGATTAGGTTAGGTTAGGTTAGGTTAGGTTATGCACTCAAAAAACGCGAAAAATGCACTCAAAACGCATATAAATACCTAACAACACACTCAAAAACATACATTAACACATAGAACACTCAAAACACACTCAAAAACACTCAAAATTCACTTAAAAACACAATGCACTCAAACATACTCAAAACACTCAAAAAATACTCAAAAGACACTCGAAAACACTCAAAACGCACTCAAAAGCATACAAAACACATTTAAAAACACTGGCAGGTCACCAGGTCTGGCCCCGGCCGCACCAGGGACCGCTGGATGTCTGGGGGGGCGGAATATTAGGTTAGGTTAGGTTATGCACTCGAAAACACTCAAAAAATACTCCAAAACACTCAAAGCACACTCAAAAACATGCAAAAACACTAACAAACACTCAAAACGCACTTAAAAACATGCAAAACAAACTCAAAAACACTCAAAATTCACTCAAAACCTCCCAAACTCAAAACACATATAAAAACACACTCAAAACACACAAAAATAGACACAAAATGCACTCAAAAACCTCAAACACACTAAAAAAACCTTCCAAACTCAAAAAACACTCAAAAAACACAGTCAAACATACAAAAACACACTCAAAACACACAAAAACATCCTTAAAACACTCAAAAACACATAAAAACACTCAAAAACACACTCAAAACACACTCAAACCCCCTCAAATTCTTCCAAACTCAAAAAACACCCCCCCACACTCAAAACGCACTCAAAATGCACTCAATCCCTCACCTTCGAGCAGCTCCTTGTTCCAAACACTCAAAAACACATTCAAATACCCTCAAAACACTGCAAAACACACAAAAACACTCAAAAAACACACAAAAACACACCCAAAATACCTTTAAACATCCCAAACTCAACATACACTCAAAAAAACACTAAAAACACACAAAAACACACAAAAACACCCTCAAAACTCATTCCAAACTCAAAAAACACACAAAAACACTTGAAAAACACACAAAAAACACTGAAAAAATCTTACAAACACCCCAAACTCAAAACACACTCAAAACGCACTCAAAAACGCACCTTCGAGCAGCTCCTTGTTCTTGTCCTCCTCCTCGATATCTACAATCTCCCTCAAAACACACTCAAACACACTCAAACACTCAAAAACCCCAAATACCCCAAAACACACTCAAACACACCAAAACACACTCAAAACCTCCCAAACTCAAAAAACACACTCAAAAACCCTCAAAACACACAAAAACATTCGAAAAACATTCAAAACACACAAAAAAACCTTCCAAACTCAAAAAACACTCAAAAAACACACTCAAACACACAAAAACACCCTTAAAACACTCAAAAACACATAAAAACACTCAAAAACACACAAAAACACCCTTAAAACACACAAAAACACACCCAAAATACCTTTAAACATCCCAAACTCAACACACACACCCCCGCACTCAAAAACAGCCCCCCACACTCAAAACGCACTCAAACCCTCACCTTCGAGCAGCTCCTTGTTCTTGTCCTCCTCCTCGATATCTACAATCTCCCTCAAAACACACAAAAACACACAAAAAACACTCAAAAAACACACTCAAACCCTTCCAAACACACAAAAACACACTCAAAACACCCTAAAACACTCAAAAAACATTCAAAACACACAAAAAACCTTCCAAACTCAAAAAAACATTCAAAAACACACAAAAACACCCTTAAAACCCTTAAAAACACACAAAAAACACTCAAAAAGCAAAGAAAAACACTAAAAAACGCACTCAATCTAAAAAAACACCCCCCCACACTCAAAACGCACTCAAAAACGCACCTTCGAGCAGCTCCTTGTTCTTGTCCTCCTCCTCGATATCGACAATCTCTCTGTTATCAGCGTCTCTCCTCTTCTTCTTGGGTTTCTTGGGTTTCTTGAGGGACAGCTGGCGATACAACTCGTACCCCATTAAGAGCACCCCCCCCTTGGCCTCCCACTCCTCGATCACCCGCGCACGCTGGGTCAGGTTCTTCTGTGCGTCGTTAAGGAGGAACACCTGAAATTTGGGGGTCGTAAGGTCACCGGTTGGGTCACGGGGGGGTCAAAGGGTCGTTGTTCGCTATAAAGGGGTTTTGGGTTTCTTGTCTTTGTGTGTGTTTTGTAAGGGGTTTTTCGTTTTGTTTTTTTTGGGTTTTTTTTTTGGTTTTAGGGGTTTTTGGGGGTGATGGTTAGTTTGCTAAGTGTTTTCTCCACCTTCTCTCCACTTTTGACTATTCTACCTCCACTCCTTCATAGTTAAAATAGTCAATTTGTAAGATAGTCTAATACCAAAACCTGATATTTTTTCATATTTTTACCTCCAAAAGTTTGTATTCTTTCCACCATATCTCCCTCCACATAGCCCCCCCACTAACCTCCCCCTACAAGAACCCCCCCAGATGACCCCCGCACCTGCCCACCAAGCCCCACCCCCCTACCTCTATCCTATCATAGTTAAAATAGTACTTTTCTAAAATAGTCCGTCACCAAAACCTGACATTTTTCCCAATTTTCACCTCCGAAAGTT
The DNA here is from genome assembly GCA_020233015.1 of Callinectes sapidus. Lineage (NCBI taxonomy): Eukaryota > Metazoa > Arthropoda > Malacostraca > Decapoda > Portunidae > Callinectes > Callinectes sapidus. The sequence continues at coordinate 152,550 of JAHFWG010000105.1, read as the reverse complement.
TCCACATTTTCCTCCACATCTCCCTCCACATAGCCCCCCCACTAACCTCCCCCTACAAGAACCACCCCAGATGACCCCCCCACCTGCCCACCAAGCCCCACCCCCCTACCTCCCTTCCTTCATAGTCAAAATAGTACTTTTCTAAAATAGTCCGTCACCAAAAACCTAACATTTTTCCAGATTTTTCCCTCCACACCCCTCCACATTTTCCTCCACATCTCCCTCCACATACCCCCCCCACTAACCTCCCCCTACAAGAACCCCCCCAGATGACCCCCCCACCTGCCCACCGAGTGCCACCCCCGTAGCACCCCCAGAACCCCCCCAAATCACCTTAAACTTGCGGCACCAGATAGGAGTGCCGTCAGCTGTGGTGGGGGGGGCCGCTCCTTCTTCAGGCAGCCAGCTGTTGTATTCTGCCAGCCAGTTCTGTAGTGTGTTGATTGGCACTATGATGAGCACTGATCTGGCACTGGTGTGGCGCAGGAATACGTCGGTGAAGGAAACGATCTGAGGGGAGAGAGGGAGAGGGGAGAGAGGGGTGATTAATTGGGTTTTTTGAGGGTTTTTTGAGGGTTTTTTTAGGGTTTTTGGGGGTTTTTGGGGTGTTTTTTGGTGTTTTTTGGGTGTTTTTGGGTGTTTTTTGGTGTTTTTTGGGTGTTTTTTGGTGTTTTTGGGTGTTTTGGGGTGTTTTTGGGTGTTTTTTTGGTGATTTTTGGGGTGTTTTAGAGTGATTTTGGGTGTTTTTGGGGTGTTTTTTGAGTGTTTTTTTGGTGTTTTTATGGTTTTCTAGTGGGTTTTTTTAGTTTTTTTGTTATTTCTGGTGTTTTTAGTGTTTTTTGAGTGTTTTGGGGTGTTTTTTTTGTTTACCTAATGTTTTTTTTTAGTTTTTCACTCAAACACACCAAAAAAACATTCAAAAACATTGGAAATAACACTCAAACACACTCAAAAACCCTCAAATCACACTCAAAAACACTCAAGAATCCTCAAAATACACTCAAACACACACAAAAACCCTCAAAAAACACTCAAAAAGACTCAAAATTAAGAAAAACATCCCTAAAACACATCAAACCCTTACAATGCACTCAATCACACTCAAAAACACTCAAAACACACTCAAACCCACTCAAAAACACTCAAAAATTCAGAAAAACACAAAAAACTCATCAAAACTCACTCAAACATACTCAAAAACACACTCAAAAACCCTCAAAAACCCCCAAAACACACTAAAAACCCCCAAAATCACCCAAAAACACAGAAAACCCCCTCAAACACAAAACTCACTCAAATCGCACTCAAAACGCACTCGACACTGACCTGCAGCGTCTTGCCGAGGCCCATTGAGTGCGCCAGGATGCACCCAAACCCATTGGATGTCTTAAACTGCTCCAAACTCTCCACAATGTTGTCGTAAAGAAAACGTATGCCACCGGTCTGAAAGTAAATAAATGTTCGTCTTTCGTGCGTTCGTTTGTTGGTTTCTGCGGTGCGTGGGGGGTTGGGGGTTGACGTGGAGGTTGGCGAAGGGTTGGTCTGGGTACTATCCGATTTTGACTATCCTAGCTCACTTCCTTGATAGTTAAAATGGTCGATTTGTAAGATAGTCTGAGGCAAAAAACCTGATATTTTTCCAGATTTTTACCTACACACTCCTTCACTTTTTTCTTCATATTTCCCTCCATAAGTTACCTCCACTTTCCTCCATCTATATAAAGTTTCCTCCATCTTTCCTCCACCTTCTCTCCAATTTTGACTATCCTACCTCCCTTCCTTGATAGTTAAAATAGTAGTTTTCTAAGATAGTCTGACAAGAAAACCTGACATTTTTCCCAATATTTACCTCCAAAAGTTTGCATTCTTTCCTCCATATCTCCCTCCACAAGTTACCTCCACACTCCTCCACCTATACAAAGTTTCCTCCATCTTTCCTCCACCTTCTCTCCAATTTTGACTATCCTACCTCCCTTCCTTGATAGTCAAAATAGTCAATATGTAAGATAGCCTCACACCAAAACTAGACATTTTTTCCCTCCACACCCCTCCACATTTCCCTCCACATCTCCCTCCACAGACCACCTCCACACACCCAAATCCACATGAACCTCCCCACATGACCCCTCTACCACCCCACCAAACCTCACCCCGCTAACCTCCCCACAACCCCAAAAAATCACCCCAAACGAAAACTTTCAAAAACATTCCGTTCCGCAGATACCTGGTGTGGCTTGACGACTTTGGCCAGCTGGGGAGCAAGGAAAATGTCCTCCTCAGACTCGGGGTGTCCCACATTGACCAATACTCTCCCCTGCGCGTCGGGGAGGTTAAATTCATCATTGATATGGGCCCCAGAGTTCGTAGAATCATCCTCTTCTTCCTCTTCCTCCTCGCTGTGGCTCAGAATCACCACATCCGAGTCGCTCTCCTTCTTCTCCTCCTCCTCCTCTTCCTCCTCCTCCTCCTCCTCCTCCTCCTCCTCCTCCTCGTCCTCTATTTTTATGGTTTTGTCCGCGCTTTCGTCGCTGGACAGTTCCTTCAGTTCGGTGACAACAGGAGGGTAGATCAGCTCTGCAACGAGATAATGGTCGTTTTAGGCTGATTTGGGGGTGATGCAGGGGGGGGAGGGGGGGGAAAATTGGTGGGAAGGTGGAGGAGGGGTGGGGGGAGGTTCATGTAGGTGGAGGTTAGTGGAGGGGGTACGTGGAGGGAGGTGTGGAGGAAAAGGTGGAGGGGTGTGGAGGGAAATATTTCAGGTTTTGGTGTGGGACTATCTTACATATTGACTATTTTGACTATGATAGGATGGAGGTAGGATAGTCAAAAGTGGAGAGAAGGTGGAGGAAAGATGGAGGAAACTTTACCTAGGTGGAGGAAAGTGGAGGTGGTATGTGGAGGGAGATATGGAGGAAAGAAGAGAGAAAGGTGGAGGGAAAAATATCAGGTTTTGATGTCACACTATCTTACAAATTGACTATTTTGACTATGATAGGATGGAGGTAGGATAGTCAAAAGTGGAGAGAAGGTGGAGGAAAGATGGAGGAAACTTTGTGTGGGTGGAGGAAAGTGGAGGTAGCATGTGGAGGGAGATACGGAGAGAAAAGAGAGAGGGAGAGGAACACTTACCTTCATCTACTTCTTCCTTTAATCTGGAAAATATTTTAGGAACCTCCAATACATCCTTCTTCTTCTTCTCCTCCTCTTCCTCCTCCTCCTCCTCTTCCTCCTCCTCCTCCTCCTCCTCCTCCTCCAGCCTCCTCTTCTCCTCATCCTCCTCCTCCTCGCTCAATACCACAATATCATCATCATCATCAGGCAGGGTGGTGGCAGTGGTGGTGGTGGTGGTGGTGGCGGTGGTGGTGGTGGTGGTGTCGTCGCAGGTGGTGGTGGTGGTGGTGACAGCTGGTTCAAGGTTGGCACTTACTTCCGCAACTAAACGCTCCACCTGGAAATATTTTTGGGTCAACTTTGGTGGTCCGTAGCTCGGCGGTCGGGCCACGTGCGGGGTTCTAGTTTGTGGCGTTAAATAGAGCGACTCTTTCTCTATCTGTCTGTTATGAGCTTTCTCTAATGCCCTTGCTCACTTTCTCACTATCTCTATTTTTCTCAACCTATCTGGCACAAAAATTTCACAAAAAATCCTCACCCACATATTTCTGGCTGAACTTTATTGCTCTATATCTCTGTTAATGCTCTATGTACAGGATTTTGGTTTGCATCATTAAATAGAGCATTTCTTTCTCTATCTGTCTGTTATGAGCTATCTCTAATCCCCTTGCTCACTTTCTCACTATCTCTATTTTTCTCTACCTATCTGGCACAAAAATTTCACAAAAAATCCTCACCCACATATTTCTGGCTGGACTTTATTGCTCTATATCTCTGTTGTTGCTCTATGTACAGGATTTTGGTTTGTGGCATTAAATAGAGCATTTCTTTCTCTATCTGTCTGTTATGAGCTATCTTTAATTCCCTTGCTCACTTTCTCACTATCTTTAATTTTCTCTACCTATCTCACATCCCCAAGCAGGATATTTCACTTTCCACAATATCTCTTGGTCAACTTTATTGCTCTATATCTCTGTTATTTCTCTATCTCTATCTCTCAGCTTTGGTTCACTGGATAGAGCATTTCCTCCTCTATCCAACAGTGTAAAGCAAGACACTCTATCTTTACCCACTCTCTCACTATCTTTAACTTTCTCAACACATATCTCACACAAAAATACAAACGACAAATTTTTTCTCGCCGCAACCCTATAGAAAAACGCTCGTAACTCATTCCTAACCTAACCTAACCTAACGAAACTTACATGACAGCTGCGGCAGACCCTCCCCCACACCCACACTAACTGCCACACCCCTAACTATTCTAACTATCTCGTTATCCCCAAAAAACTAACACTCATATTCCCCAAAAACTCCTTCGAAAAACACACTGTTAAATGAAGGGACAAGAATAACATTGACTTTGAAATGAACAATTGAGAAAAAGAAATGGTCTTATAAAAGTACTATTTTGACTATCAAGGAGTGGAGGTAGGATAGTCAAAATTGGAGGGAAGGTGGAGGAAAGATGGAGGAAACTTTGTGTGGAGGGAGAAAGATGGAGGTAACATGTGGAGGGAGATGTGGAGGAAAAAGTGGAGGGGTGTGGAGGAAAAAATTTAAAAAACACAATCAGACTATCTTACAAAACGACTATTTTAACTATGATAGGATGGAGGTAGGATAGTCAAAATTGGAGAGAAGGTGGAGGAAAGATGGAGGAAACTTTATGTAGGAGGAGGAAAGTGGAGGTAACATGTGGAGGGAGATATGGAGGAAAGAATACAAACATTCGGAGAGGAAAAATTTTAAAAAGTCAGATTTTGAGGCGAGACTATCTTACAAAAAGACTATTTTAACTATGAAGGAGGGGAGGTAGGAAACTCAAAATTGGAGAGAAGGTGGAGGAAAGGTGGAGGAAACTTTACATAGGAGGAGAAAAGTGGAGGTAAAAAACGGAGGGAGATATGGAGGAAAAAGTGGAGGGGTGTGGAGGAAAAAAAATTAAAAAGACACTCAGAAAATTTTACAAAAGTACTATTTTAACTATGAAGGAAGGGAGGTAGGAAACTCAAAATTGGAGAGAAGGTGGAGGAAAGATGGAGGAAACTTTATGTGGAGGGAGGAAAGTGGAGGAAACATGTGGAGGGAGATATGGAGGAAAAAGTGGAGGGGTGCGGAGGAAAATAAATTTAAAAAACACTCAGAAAATTTTACAAAAGTACTATTTTAACTATGAAGGAGGGGAGATAGGAAACTCAAAATTGGAGAGAAGGTGGAGGAAAGATGGAGGAAACTTTACATAGGAGGAGAAAAGTGGAGGTAACATGTGGAGGGAGATATGGAGGAAAAAGTGGAGGGGTGCGGAGGAAAAAAAATTCAAAAAACACTCAGAATAATTTACAAAAGTACTATTTAAACTATGAAGGAGGGGAGATAGGAAACCCAAAATTGGAGAGAAGGTGGAGGAAAGATGGAGGAAACTTTGTGTGGAGGGAGGAAAGTGGAGGTAACATGTGGAGGGAGATATGGAGGAAAAAGTGGAGGGGTGCGGAGGAAAAATAATTAAAAAACACATCAGAAAATTTTACAAAAGTACTATTTTAACTATGAAGGAGTGGAGGTAGGAAACTGAAAATTGGAGAGAAGGTGGAGGAAAGATGGAGGTAAGTTTCCCCTCACCTGCTGCTGCTCCAGGTACTCCCTAAGGGCCAATCTTTTCTCCTGAAGGCGCTGTAGACGTAACTGTTCCTCCTTCTGCGCATTAAGAGTCACATTTTCTAGCCTGTCCTCGGAAATAATGTCCCGAATATTCCTACGCAGATTCTTCACTTTAGGCTTAGCACTTAGGCCTACCACCCCCCCCCTCCTCTGTTTCCTAAGCCTCTTTTTCCTGCGTTTTTTCCCTTCCGAACTGTCAGAATCCCCATCGCTGTCGGACGATGGGGTGTCGTTTTTCGCGGTTTGTACGTCCGTCTGTTTGTGCTTGCGGCGCTTGACCTTAGGGGCGGCGGCGAGGGTGTCTGGCCGTCGTTTTGGCGCAATCGGCTTCTCCGTCGACCCGTTTATTGCCGAGATATTTGCGTTTGTTTGCGCGTTTGTTTGGGGTGACGGTGAGGGTGGCTCGGCCTTGGGGGTTGGCGTTCTCTGAGTCTCCTCCTCCTCCTCCTCCTCCTCCTCCTTCTTCTCCTCCTCCTCCTCCTCCTCCTCCTTCTTCTTCTCTTCCTCCTCCTCCTCCTCTTCCTTCTTCTCCTCCTCCTCCTCCTCTTCTTCCTTCTTCGTTTCAATTTTATCTTCTTCGTCTTCTTTCTTCTCTTCTTCCGCCTCCTCCTCCTTCTCCTCTTCTCCTTCCTCCATCTTCTCCTCCTCCTCCTCCTCCTCCTTCTTCCTGTCTTCCTCCTCTTCCTCCTCCTCTTCTTCCTCTTCCTCTTCCTTCAGTGGGGGTGTCTCCATCGTGTGCGTGTGTGTGCGTGTGTGCGTGTGTGTGTGTGTGTGTGTGTGTGTGTTTTTCTGAAATGAGAGGAAAAAAAGTTAGTATTTTTCATTTTTTTATAGTTTCTGGTGGAGGGAGGGAGGTGGGAGGTGGAGGGAAGGTGGAGGGAAGGTGGAGGGAGGTTCATGTGGAGGGGGATCACTGGAGGGGCTATGTGGAGGGAGATGTGGAGGGAAATGTGGAGGGGTGTGGAGGGAAAAATTGAGAAAAATTGTCAGGTTTTGGTATCAGACTATCTTATAAATTGACTATTTTAACTATCAAGGAGTGGAGGTGGGATAGTCAAAAGTGGAGAGAAGGTGGAGGAAAGATGGAGGAAACTTTATGTGGAATGGAGGAAAGTGGAGGGAACATGTGGAGGGAGATATGGAGGGAAAAGTGGAGGGGTGTGGAGGGAAAAAAATGTAACCTAACTATACTCAGATATCATTTTCTTTATATTTTTTCAAGTTTTCTCAAGTTTATCAATGTATTTATAAAAGTTTCTGGACACTGACTTATAGAAAATTTAATTGTCTATCTGTATATGCCATGACTTTTGCATTTTGACTTATGGTTACTTAAATATATAAAAAAAAGTGAAATGATTTTGACACACTGCTCTGAAAAAAATGGGTATTGCAGTTTAGTTTTCTTTAAATATCTCACTAATAGCAAACTTGTAAACAATAGTCAGGATAGTCAAAGATGCGGAATTTAATGGTCTACAACTGTGTACTATCCAATCCTCCCTGACTATCATAGTTTCATAGTTATAACTTAAAATACATAAACTTTTTAACCTAATACTTTAAAATTTTCCTTAACCTAACTAAACATTTTTCAATTTATCTCACTAATAAGAAACTTGTAAACAATAGTCAGGATAGTCAAAGATGCAGAATTTAATGGTCTACAACTGTGTACTATCCAAATCACTCTGACTATCACAGTTTTCCTATTATTACAAAAACCCCACAAACTTTATAACCTAATCTAACCAAAATATTCCTTAACCTAACAGAACATTTTTCTAAATATCTCATTAATAACAAACTTGTAAACAATAGTCAGGATAGTCAAAGATGCGGAATTTAATGGACTATAACAGTGTACTATCCAATCCTCCCTGACTATCATAGTTTCATAGTTATAACTTAAAATACATAAACTTTTTAACCTAATACTTCAAAATTTTCCTTAACCTAACTAAACTTTATCTCACTAAAAAGAAACTTGTAAACAATAGTCAGGATAGTCAAAGATGCGGAATTTAATGGTCTACAACTGTGTACTATCCAATCCTCCCTGACTATCATAGTTTCATAGTTATAACTTAAAATACATAAACTTTTTAACCTAATACTTTAAAATTTTCCTTAACCTAACTAAACATTTTTCAATTTATCTCACCAATAAGAAACTTGTAAACAATAGTCAGGATAGTCAAAGATGCAGAATTTAATGGTCTACAACTGTGTACTATCCAAATCACTCTGACTATCACAGTTTTCCTATTATTACAAAAACCCCACAAACTTTATAACCTAATCTAACCAAAATATTCCTTAACCTAACAGAACATTTTTCTATTTATCTCACTAATAACAAACTATCAAACAATAGTCAGGATGGTCAAAGATGCGGAATTTAATGGACTATAACTGTGTACTATCCAATCCTCCCTGACTATCATAGTTTCATAGTTATAACCTAAAATACATAAACTTATTAACCTACTACTTTAGAATTTTCCTTACCCTAACCAAACATTTTTCTATTTATCTCAGTAATAACAAACTTGTAAACAATAGTCAGGATAGTGAAAGATGCAGAATTTAATGGACTATAACTGTGTACTATCCAATCCACTCTGACTATCATAGTTTCATAGTTATAACACAAAACCCACAAACTTTTGAACCAAATACTTTAAAATTTACCTAAACCTAACCAAACATTTTTCTAAATATCTCACTAATAACAAACTAGTAAAGAATAGCCAGGATAGTGAAAGATGCAGAATTTAATGCTCTATCACTGTGTACTATCCAATTCACTCTGACTATCATAGTTTTCCAGTTATTAAAGAAAACCCACAAACTTTTCCTAGCTAACCTAACCAAAATATTCCTTAACCTAACAGAACATTTTTCTAAATATCTCATTAATAACAAACTTGTAAACAATAGTCAGGATAGTCAAAGATGCAGAATTTAATGGTCTATAACTGTGTACTATCAAATCCTCCCTGACTATCATAATTTCATAGTTATTACCCAAAATACATAAACTTTTTAACCTACTACTTTAGAATTTTCCTTACCCTAACCAAACATTTTTCTATTTATCTCTAAAATAACAAACTTTCAAAGGATAGTCAGGATAGTCAAAGATGCAGAATTTAATGGACTATAACTGTGTACTATCAGATTTTCCCTGACTATCATAGTTTTCCTGTTATTACAAAAACCCCACACACTTTTTAACCTAAACTAACCCAAATCTTCCTTAACCTAACTAAACATTTTTCAATTTATCTCACTAACAACAAACTTTCAATGGATAGTCAGGATAGTCAAAGATGCAGAATTCAATGTTCCATCACTGTGTAATATCAGTTTTTCCCTGACTATCATAGTTTTCCTGTTATTACAAAAAAACACAAACTTTTCAACCTAAACTAACCCAAATTTTCCTTAACCTAACCAAACATTTTTCAATTTATCTCACTAACAACAAACTATCAAAGAATAGTCAGGATAGTCAAAGATGCAGAATTTAATGGTCTATCACCCTGTACTATCCAATCCACCCTGACTATCATAGTTTTCCTGTTATTTAAGAAAACCCCAAAACTTTTCAACTATTAACCTCAAAATTTTCCTTAACCTAACCAAACAAACTTGTAAACAATCACCACTCCCTCTCTAATGCAGGAGAGAGAGAGAGAGAGAGAGAGAGAGAGAGAGAGAGAGAGAGAGAGAGAGAGAGAGAGAGAGAGAGAGAGAGAGAGAGAGAGAGAGCACGCCCCCACTCCCTCTCTAATCCGGGAGAGAGGGAGAGGGACAAACCCACCCACCCACCCACCTATTCCAAAAATTTTCCTTCCTGTCGACCCAAACACCGTCAAAAAAGTGACAATTTGAGGCCTAAGGAGGAGCGTAGGCCTAAAACTGGGGGTACAGGGTGATAGAGCAACCCTTCCACTATCCCTAGGCCTATAGGAACCCCGGCTCAACCCCTTAAATAGGCCTAAAAAACACCAAAATACAACATTATTTCCTACCGGTACAGGAAGAGGTAGGAGGTAAGCCCTTATTTAGATCACTATTTTGACTATTTCCCGGGGTATATTTGTGAATGGGTAGGCCTAGGGAGGTGCGGCATTTCCCCTTAGGCCTACCTTAAGCCGGGCAATAGTCCCCCATGCTGGAGATAGGCTGGGCAGGCGAAAAAGTAGAGGCCTATAGCGTTCAGCCGATGGTAAACAAGAGAGGGAAGATGGCGACCCAACACTAGCTCGCTGGGAACTGCGCTAATATATTTCACTTCTCTCCACTTTATTTTGAGTTTTGAAAGGTTTTTTGAGGGGTTTTTTATGGGTTTTTATTTTTAATGGTGTTTTTTGGGGTTGTTTTGGGTTTTTTTTGAGGTTTTTTGATGTTGATATTTTGTGGGTTAATGTTTGGTATGGTGTGGAATGGCGGATGGCAGAAATAATACAGATTTTCGAATTATTAAGCTCAATTTTCTGTTTTTCTCCATTTTTCGTTATTTTTTATCGTGTTTTTGTTACGTTTTTTTTAATTTTTGTGGAGTTTTTTTCGATGTTGATATTTTGACATTGTTTTCATCGGCCCTCTCCCTCTCACTTTCCGGAGAGAGGGAGTGGGTGATGGTTGGTCCAAACCTCACTCACGTCTCACTCTCACTTTCCGGAGAGAGGGAGTGGTGTGCGTTAGTCCCTCTCGCTCTCACTTGCCGGGGAGAGGGAGTGGTGTGCGTTAGTCCCTCTCCCTCTCACTTTTTGCTCAGAGGGAGTGGTATAATCCCTCTCCCTCTCACTATTTGGAGAGAGGGAGTGGTATCATTTCTCTTACTCGCTTTTTGGAGAGAGGGAGTGGTATCATCCCTCTCCCTCTCACTTTTTGGAGAGAGGGAGTGGTAACATCCCTCTCCCTCTCGCCCAATGGAGAGAGTGAGTGGTATAATCCCTCCCTCTTCCTCTCCCTCTCCCTCTCACCTGAAGGAGAGAGTGAGTGGTGTGTAGCAGCAATAAATCAGAGAAACACAAAGGAAAAATAGAGAATTACATAACAATAATAACAATAACATGGAAATTACTAAAATAACATGAATAATAACACTAAATAAATAAATTACATATTTTTCTGACTAATAAATGATAAAGATAACAAAGATAACTATAAAATTCAAAGAAAATATTTAATGTCGATAAAACACGCCCCTATATACATACATACATACAGACAGACAGACATCCTTAATATAAAAAACTTAAACTATTACATAAAACAAACTTAAGAAAAATAAACATTGTATTTTTAACACTAAATTAATAAAAACTGAAGAAAAAAGATGGTAAATTAAATAGAAAGAGTTAAAAATGACAAAATAATAAAGAGAATACTTATAACACAATAAAAAAAATAGAAAAAAACATAAAACAAAGTAGGTAAAAGTGAACATAGTAATTTATTAACACTGAATTAATAAAGAAAAGAGGAATAGAGAGATAATAAGATAGAGTAGTGAATGTGTACAGAATAGCGGTGTTAGTGACGTCATAATCCAAGATGGCGGCGATGGGTCGGTGGAGAGAAACAGCGAATATTCTCTCTAATTTGTCAGTTTTCTCTCCCTCCAGGCGGTGTTTGTCCCTCCACTCACTCCACCGCCACGCTCCACTCGCCACTCTCACTCCACACCGCCTCAACAGTGGAAGGGACGCGGGGAAGTGGAAGAAAAATGCTGGTAAATATTGCTCTGTGTGTCCCTTACCGCTCCCTCTTACTTGCTGGAGAGAGGGAGTGGTGTTCCCTCTCCCTCTTACTTTTTGGTGAGAGGGAGTGGGATGTTACCATTAAATCCGTACGACTTCCTCTCGCTTTTCTGGAGAGAGGGAGTGGTGCATGTCCCTCTCTCTCTCTCTTACTTTTCTGGAGAGAGGGAGTGGGTTTGTTATTGTTAGGATTATCGTCCCACTCCCTCTCGCTTTTTGGTGAGAGGGAGTGGGGTTATGGTTCCTCTCCCTCTTACTTTTTGGTGAGAGGGAGTGGTTAATAGTCCCTCTCCCTCTTACTTTTTAGAGAGAGGGAGTGGGTTTGTTATTGTTAGGATTATCTTCCCACTCCCTCTCACTTTGTAGAGAGAGGGAGTGGGGTTATGGTTCCCTCTCCCTCTTGCTTTTTGGTGAGAGGGAGTGGTTAATAGTCCCTCTCTCTCTTACTTTTTATAGAGAGGGAGTGGGTTTTTATTTATTATTGTTATTAATCCACTCCCTCTCACTTTATAGAGAGAGGGAGTGGTTATATACCCTCTCCCTCTCACTATCCAGGAGAGAGGGAGTGGGAGTTTGTATTATCAGCATCAACATCATAGCCCCACTCCCTCTCACTTTCCAGAGAGAGGGAGTGGGTGGGAGAGAGGGAGAGAGTACTAGACCAAAAAATAACCCTTAAAATAAACCTAAAAAAAAATAATAATTAGAAAAAATAATACAAAAAACCTTACTAACTCTCCCTTACTCTCCCTCACTCTCCCTTACTCTCCCTAACTCTCCCTCAGCATCAATCCACACCACGGCACTATTGAGGGCCAGGGACTACTACACGGTGCTGGGAGTGCCACGTGGTGCCAGTGAGAGGGAGATAAAGAAGGCCTATTACCGCCTGGCCAAGCAGTACCACCCTGATGTTAACAAGGACGACCCCTCGGAGGCACAGAGGCGCTTTACCGAGGCTGCAGAGGCCTATGAGGTAAGGGAGAGTAAAGGGAGAGTAAAGGGAGAGAGTGGCAGGGGGTGGGTCACGGATTTGGGTGGGAGAAAGACTGGGAGGGAGAGAAAGTAAGGGAGAATACCAAGGGGATACTGGGAGGTGGCGGAAGTGAGGGGAAGGGAGAGTAAAGTGAGAGGAAGGGAGAGAGAGAGGGGTTAGGTGTCAGAATGGAGAGAAAATTGAGATACCTGGAGAGAAAGAGAGAGGGAGTGGTGTAGGGGGTGTTAGAGGCTGCAGAGGCCTATGAGGTAAGGGAGAGTAAAGGGAGAGTAAAGGGAGAGTGAGGCAGGGGGTGGGTCACGGATTTGGGTGGAAGAAAGACTAGGAGGGAGAGAAAGTAAGGGAGAATAGTGAGGGGATACTGGGAGGTGGCAGAACTGAGGGGAAGGGAGAGTAAAGTGAGAGGAAGGGAGAGAGAGAGGGGTTAGGTATCAGAATGGGGAGAAAATTGATATACCTGGAGAGAAAGAGAGAGGGAGTGGTGTAGGGGGGGTTAGAGGCTGCAGAGGCCTATGAGGTAAGGGAGAGTAAAGGGAGAGAGTGGCAGGGGGTGGGTCACGGATTGGGACGGGACAAAGACCAGGGTGAAGAGAAAGTGAGGGAGAATAGTGAGAGGATACTGGGAGGTGGCGCAAGTGAGGGGAAGGGAGAGTAAAGTGAGAGGAAGGGAGAGTGGCAGGGGGTGGGTGACCGATTTGGATGGGACAAAGACCAGGGTGAAGAGAAAGAAAGGGAGAATAGCAAGGGGATACTGGGAGGTGGCGCAAGTGAGGGGAAGGGAGAGTAAAGTGAGAGGAAGGGAGAGTGGCAGGGGGTGGGTCACGGATTTGGACGGGACAAAGACTAGGGTGAAGAGAAAGTAAGGGAGAATAGCAAGGGGATACTGGGAGGTGGCAGAACTGAGGGGAAGGGAGAGTAAAGTGAGAGGAAGGGAGAGGAAGGGAGGTTAGGTATCAGAATGGGGAGAAAATTGATATACCTGGAGAGAAAGAGAGAGGGAGTGGTGTAGGGAGGGTTAGAGGCTGCTGAGGCCTATGAGGTAAGGGAGAGTAAATAAAGGGAGAGGGAGGCAGGGGGTGGGTGGCCGATTTGAATGGGACAAAGACTAGGGTGAAGAGAAAGAAAGGGAGAATAGCAAGGGGATACTGGGAGGTGGCGGAAGTGAGGGGAAGGGAGAGTAAAGGGAGAGGAAGGGAGGGTTAGGTGTCCGATTCTCATAAAAATTGATATACCTGAAGAAAAAGGGAGAACGAAGACTGAGAGGACAACAAGAAGCCTCAAAACCCCAAACTAACCTAACCTTACCCCCCATAGGTGCTGTCCGACCCCGAGAAACGAGCAAACTACGACGCGCTGGGTGAGGGGTACTCTGGGGGGCCGGCTGGGGGGCGGGGGGGGCGCGGGGGGGCGGGGCAGTGGCAGTACACCCAGACGGTCGACCCCGAGGAACTCTTCCGCAAGATTTTTGGGGATTTTGCGGCAAAGATGGGCGGCCGAGAGGAAGATTTCGCGGACAATCTCTTCGGGTTCGGCGCGGCGCAGGAGGTGAGTGTGCGTGGATTTTGGGGTTTTTCGGGGACTTCCGGTTGGGTTGGGGTGGGGTTGTTTGGTGTGGGGGTAGTTGAAAGATAGGCCTATTAGCTCCCACTGTCAGATTTGTTCTATCTTTCTTACTTTGGCTGAAAAATGGAAAAATGTTAGGCCTATTTCACTCAAAACTCAATTAATTTTTTCAGATATATTTTTCAAGATTGGGTTTTTCGGGTACTTCTGGTTGGGTTGGGGTGGGGTTGTTTAGTGTGGGGGTAGTTGAAATATAGGCCTATTTGTTCCCACTGTTGGATTTGTTCTAGTGTTGATGGTTTAGCTAAAAAATGCAAAAATGTTAGGCCTATTTCACTCAAAACTCAACTATTTTCTTCCAATAAATTTTTCAAGATTGGATATTTTTTGTACTTTGGGTTTGGTTAGGGAGGGGATGTTTGGTGTGTGGGTAGTTTAAAGATAGGCCTATTTGGTGCCACTGTCAGTTTTCTTCTACCTTCCTTACTTTGGCTAGAAAATGGAAAAAAGTTAGGTCTATTTCACTCAAAACTCAACTATTTTCTTCCAATAAATTTTTCAAGATTGGATATTTTTTGTACTTCGGGTTGGGTTAGGGAAGGGAAATTTGGTGTAGGGATAGTCAAAGGATAGGCCTATTCATTCCCACTGTCGGATTTGCTCTACTGTTAATGGTTCAGCTAAAAAATGCCAAAACGTTAGGCCTATTTTTCAGAAGTCAACTGAAAAATAATAAAAAATAAATAAAAATAACAACAACAACTATTACTACTATTACTATTACTATTACAGGTGACGGTGCGGCTGTCCTTCCAACAAGCAGCACGCGGGGTCAACAAGGACTTAACCCTCAATGTAGTGGACACCTGCCAGCGTTGTCATGGCGACCGCTGTGAGCCGGGCACGCAGGCTGCCCCGTGCAAACACTGTCAGGGGACCGGCATGGAAACTATCGCCACCGGTTAGTTCCCACTCCCCTCTCACTCCTCGCTCTCACTTTTTCTTCAGGTATTTTAAGTTTCGTTCAAATTGGTGACCTACCCCCTCCCCTCACTCTCACTTTTTCCCCTCTCACTTTTGTTGGCTCTCGTTGTCGTCTTGCTCCTCGCTCTCACTTGTTCTTCAGGTATTTTAATTTTGGTTCAGATCGGTGACCTACCCCCTCCCCTCACTCTCACTTTTTCCCCTCTCACTTTTGTTGTCTCTCGTTGTCGTCTTGCTGTTCACTCTCACTTGTTCTTCAGGTATTTTAAGTTTCGTTCAAATCGGTGACCTACCCCCTCCCCTCACTCTCACTTTTTCCCCTCTCACTTTGGTCACCTCTCACTCCCCTCTCACTCCTCGCTCTCACTTTTTCTTCAGGTATTTTGATTTTCGTGCCGATCGGTGACCTACCCCCTCCCCTCACTCTCACTTTTTCCCCTCTCACTTTTGTTGGCTCTCACTCCCCTCTCACTCCTCGCTCTCACTTTTTCTTCAGGTATTTTAATTTTCACTCAAATCGGACACTTACCCCTCTCCCCTCTCACTCTCACTTTTTCCCCTCTCACTCCCCTCTCACTCTCACTTTTTCCCCTCTCACTCCCCTCTCACTCTTCCCTCTCACTTTTTCTTTGGGTATTTTAATTTTGGGTTAGTGTAGGTTAGAATAGTATTTTTGGGTCAAAGTGTTGGAAATGTTTGTACGTTTTGTGTGATAACTAGAATACTATGATAGTCAGGGTGGATCTGATAGTACAGGGTGATAGTGCGTTAAATTCCGCTTCTTTGACTATCCTGACTATTTATTGAAAGATAGTCGTTAGTGAGATAATTAGAGAAATGTTAGGTTAAGTTAGGGAAATTTTCAAGATATATGGTTAAAAAGTTTGTATGTTTTGTGTGATAACTAGAATACTATGATAGTCAGGGTGGATCTGATAGTACAGGGTGATAGTACGTTAAATTCCGCTTCTTTGACTATCCTGACTATTTCTTGAAAGATAGTCATTACTGAGATAATTAGAAAAATGTTAGGTTAGGTTAGGAAATATTTTAAATTGTCAGGGTTAAAAAGTTTGTATGTTTTGTGTGATAACTAGAATACTATGATAGTCAGGGTGGATC
>JAHFWG010000105.1:102864-114312 GCA_020233015.1 Callinectes sapidus | reverse complement strand
TGAGAGGTGGCGGAGAGAAAAGTGAGAGTGAGAGTGAGAGTGAGAGGGGGTAGGTGTCCGATTGGAGAGAAAATTGAGATACCTGGAGAGAAAGTGAGAGGGAGTGGTGTAGGGACAGTGAGAGGTGACGGAGAGAAAAGTGAGAGGCGGAGAGAAAAGTGAGAGGGGGTGGGTGACCGATTTGAACGAAAAAAAGACTAGGATGGAGAGAAAGTGAGAGGGAGTGGTGTGGGGACAGTGAGAGGTGGCGGAGAGAAAAGTGAGAGGTGGAGAGAAAAGTGAGAGGGGGTGGGTGACGGATTTGAACGAAAAAAGACTGGGATGGAGAGAAAGAGAGAGGGAGTGGTGTAGGGACAGTGAGAGGTGGCAAAAGTGAGAGTGAGAGTGAGAGTGAGAGAATACTTACTTTGACCACAATTTTTGGTTCATTTGCTCCGTTGACAAGAAGATTGGAGGAGGAGGAGGAGGAGGAGGAGGGAGGAAGAGGAGGAGGAGGAGGAGGAGGAGAGGAGGAAGAGGAGGAGGAGAGAGCTCTTCCGCCTCCTCCTCCTCCTCCTCCTCCTCTCTCCTCTTCCTCACTTTCTGAATCCGTTTTTTCAGAATTACTTCGAAAATTCCACTGAAAAAAAAGAGAGAGAGTAAAAATTAGTAATAGTTCACTCTCACTCTCTCTCTCACTCTCACTCTCACTCTCTCACTCTCACTTCCGCCACCTCTCACTGTCCTCTCACCACTCACTCTCACTTTCTCTCCAGGTATATCAAATTTCACTCCAATCGGACACCTCACTCTCACTCACTCTCACTCTCACTCTCACTCTCACTCTCACTTCCGCCACCTCTAAGTATCCCTACACCACTCCCTCTCTCTTTCTCTCCCTTTTGGTCTTTTTCCCGTCCAAATCGGTGATGTACCTCCCGTCACTCTCACTTTCTCACTCTCACTTTTACCACTCCCTCTCTCTTTTACCTCCTGCTCCACCAGCCATCTTTGGTCCTCCATTGATTGTCTCTCCTGAATTTTGAGTTTTTCCTCCAGTCCCTGTTGAAGTTAATTAATTTCTATGTTAACTTTGAAATTGGTAATGAAAAATGGGTTAGAAAATTATGTTAGTTGTTTTTTTATAGTTTAGTTAATGAAATATGTTTTTTTTTTATGTTTTTTTGATATTTTTTTGATGTTGATATTTTGATGTTCCTTTAAGATTTGGGAGAATTACTTAATATTTCAATAATTCAAATATATATATCACAAAAATTTAATAATAATAATAATAATAAAATTGCAGAGAGAAAAATAAACTGAATTAATTAATAGAGAAAATAGATAAAAATTAATTATATATAAAAAAATACTACATTATCATACATCAGCCAACTATTGTACTTAATAATATACAATAAAATATACAATAAATACATTAAAAAAAAACTACATTACCGTACATCAGGCAGCAAAAAACACTAAAAAAAATAATAATAATAATAAAATAATACAAAAAAAATAATTAAAACAGAAGAAATAAATAAAATAAATAAATAAATAAAAAAATCGTTAATTATCGTACATGAACCAACCAACCAGTCGAAGGTTACCAGTTAGTCCATTAATTAAATCAAATCAAATAAATAAATAAAATAACCAAATAAATCAATAAAAAAAACATCAAAAAACACATTAGAAAATTATAATAGATAATAATAGTAATAAATAATAGTAAATAATAGTAATAATAGTGCGTGGTGGGGGGGTAGGGGGGGGGTTGCGTGCGTGCGTGCGTGCGTGCGTGCGTGTCGTTCCTTTAAGCTTTTCAAATATACAGCGTGCTTAATAAAAAAATAAATAAAAATAAATAAATAAATAATAAAAATAATAATAAATAAATAATCGTCGTTTTTTTTAATCCACGAAAATTCAAATAAAAAATCAAATAATAATAATAAAATAAAATAAAAATTGGTGAGAAAAATGCGAACTGGCAACTACGACAACTCAAAAAAATTAACTAAAAAAACTAAACTACAAACTAAAAAAACTAAATAAATTAACTAAAAAAAACTACAAACTAAAAAAACTAAAAACTAAAAAATTCACAAAAACTACAAATTGGCAACTAAAAAATACTAAAAAATACTAAGTAGCAACTACAAAAAACCCCAAATATACACTAAAATCCCTAAAAATACCCTAAAATCCCTTAAAATCCCTAAAATATCCTAAAATCCCTTAATAAATCAAATACACTTAAATCCCTTAAAAAATACCCTTAAATCCCTTAAAAATCCCTAATACCCCAAAAATACCCTTAAATCCCTAAAATACCCTGAAAAACCCTAAAACCCCCTAACCTAACCTTAAAAAAACCCAATTTAACCTTAACAAACTGTAAAAACACTAACCTAAACCCCAAAATACTAAAACAACCCTTAAAACCCCCAAAATAACCCTAAAAAACAAAAAATAACCTAACCTAACCTCTAAAATAACCCCTTAAAAACCTAAAAACCCTAAAAAAACTAAAATACCCTAAAATAACCCTAACCTAACACTGAAACCCCTAAAATACCCTTAAAACCCTAAAATAAACCTAAAATAACCCTAAAAACCCTATAAAACCCCCCTAAACAAACCCTTAAAACCCCCTAAACAACTAAAAATACCCTAAAACTAACCTAAAACCCCCTAAAAACCCCTATAACCCTAAAAAAAAACTAAAATACCCTTAATACCCTAAAACCCTCCTAAATAACCCTAACCTAACCTAACCTAACCCTAAAAAACCCCTAAAATACCCTTAAAAACCCTCAAAATAACCCTAAATCTCCCCAATATAACAAAATCCCCTAAAAAACCCTAAAATAACCCTTAAAACCCCTAAAAACCCCCTAAAACCCCCTAAGCCAGTCCACACCAATATTCCCAATCATCACCAACCAACGACAGACTCGCAGCAGACGCAGACGCAGCCGCAGCAGCACCCGACGCAGCAGCAGCAGCAGCAGGAGTAGTAGTAGTAGTAGTAGTAGTAGTAGTAGTAGTAGTGGCGGTGGTGGTGGTGGTGGTCCCCTCTCCCTCTCCCTCTCCCAAGAAATCGACGCGTAAAATATTAATTTTCGAGGCGACGGAGTTATAGCAAAACGGAAGGTCTGTTTTGCATCTGTTTTCCGCCAACAATTTGTTCAAAACTTGGGGATTTTGGGCCACGAGGTAGGTGGTGGGGGGCGCCTCTCCCCCCCCCACGCCCCCCACGCCCCCCCCCGCACTCACCTGCCCCCCCATGGCCTCCAAAACCCCCATCTGCTCAGGGAAAGTAGTCCGAGCTGGCTTTGGAGGTGGTTCGTCGAGACCTGAAATGTTTAGCGCGGTTTGAGTTTTCATGGGTTTATTGGGGTTTTTTGGGGTTGGGGTATATATGGGGTTTTTCGGCTTTCTTTGGGCTATCTAATGGTGGTATTGTGGGGTTTCTATCGCCACTCCTTCATGGGGAAAATAGTCGTTTTGTGGGATAGTCTGGTGTCAAAACCTGATATTTTTCCTCCACGCCCCTCCAGTTTTTCCTCCATATCTCCCTCCACATGTTTCCTCCACTTTTTTCCTTCCACATAAAGTTTCCTCCATCTTTCCTCCACCTTCCATCCACTTCTGACTATCCTACCTCCACTCCTTCATAGTTAAAATAGTCAATTTGTAAGATAGTCTGACACTTAAACCTAACATTTTTCCTAGATTTTTCCCTCCACACCCCTCCACTTTTTCCTCCAGATCTCCCTCCACATAGCCCCTCCACCTTCCCTCCACCCATAGAAAGTTTCCCCCATCTTTCCTCCACCTTTCCCTCCACTTCTGACTATCCTCCCTCCCCTCCTTCATAGTTAAAATAGTCAATTTATAAGATAGTATCACATCAAAACCTAACATTTTTCCTAGATTTTTCCCTCCACACCCCTCCACTTTTCCCTCCATATCTCCCTCCACATAGCCCCTCCACCTTCCCTCCACCCATAGAAAGTTTCCTGAGTCTTCCCTCCACCTTCCCTCCACTTTTGACTATCCTCCCTCCACTCCTTGATAGTCAAAATAGTCAACTTACCCCAAGATAGACCATGCACTCTCCTGGTCTCTCTTCTCATTAGTTCTTGTTGTTGCTGTTTTTCGTCTCGTAATATTTCCCTGCGGAGAGAAAAGAGAGAGTGAGAGGGAGAGGTGGAGAGAAAAGAGAGAGGGAGAGGGAGAGGTGGAGGGAAAAGAGAGAGGGAGAGGGGAAAGTGAGAGGGAGAGTGAGAGGGAGAGGGAGTCAGATTGTCATAAAAATTAATATATAAAGAGAAAAATATATAAAAAAAATTAATTATCATAAAATTTTCTCTCCATTTCTTACTTTAAAAATTGGAGAGAAAAGTGAGAGGGAGAGGGAGAGTGAGAGAGAGTGAGAGGGAGAGTGGGTAGGCCTCCGATCATAACCAAAATTGATAG
Organism: Callinectes sapidus; assembly: GCA_020233015.1. Classification (NCBI taxonomy): domain Eukaryota; kingdom Metazoa; phylum Arthropoda; class Malacostraca; order Decapoda; family Portunidae; genus Callinectes; species Callinectes sapidus. The sequence goes on along the minus strand of JAHFWG010000105.1, from coordinate 109,839 downwards.
GCCTATGTAAAAAAATGCGCTGAATCCAACTATCACAAAATTAATGTCCCTCTCTCACTTTAAAGATTGGAGAGAAAAGTGAGAGTGAGAGGGAGAGGGGGTAGGCCTCCAATCATAACCAAAATCAATAGGCCTATGTAAAAAAATGCGCTGAATCCAACTATCACAAAATTAAGAACCAACTCTCACTTTAAAGATTGGAGAGAAAAGTGAGAGGGAGAGGGAGAGTGAGAGAGAGTGAGAGGGAGAGTGGGTAGGCCTCCGATCGTAACCAAAATCAATAGGCCTATGTAAAAAAATGCGCTGAATCCAACTATCACAAAAATAAGAACCAATTTCCACTTTAAAGATTGGAGAGAAAAGTGAGAGTGAGAGGGAGAGTGGGTAGGCCTCCGATCGTAACCAAAATTGATAGGCCTATGTAAAAAAACGCGCTGAATCCAACTATCACAAAAATAAGAACCAACTCTCACTTTAAAGATTGGGAAAGTGAGAGAGAGTGAGAGGGAGAGTGGGTAGGCCTCCAATCGTAACCAAAATCAATAGGCCTATGTAAAAAAATGCGCAGAATCCAACTATCACAAAATTAATGTCCCTATCTCACTTTAAAGATTGGGAGAGTGAGAGAGAGTGAGAGGGAGAGGGGGTAGGCCTCCGATCGTCACCAAAATCAATAGGCCTATGTAAAAAAACGCGCTGAATCCAACTATCACAAAATTACCTTAGTGCCTCGCGTATTTCCCTGAAGGTAGGCCTCCTGGTAGGCTCGTAGCTCCAGCATAGGCTCATAAGGGAATACAGTCTCGGAGGACAGTTAGTTGGCAATGCAAGTCTCTCGCCGTTCTCGATTTTCTTGATGACGTCGTTGTTTCGTACCCCCTGGAAAGGCTTCACCCCCAGCTGCAGGATCTCCCACATGCATACACCTGGGGAGCAAAGATTGGGCTTCATTTTGGTGCCATGTGGAAGGTTGTGGAGGGTACGTGGAGGGAGATATGGAGGGAAATGTGGAGGGGTGTGGAGGGAAAAACGGTGAAAATTTGGAGGTTTTAGGTGTCGGGGTGTCTTACAAAATGACTATTTTGACTATGATAGGATGGAGGTAGGATAGTCAAAAGTGGGTGGTAGGTGGAGCAAAGATTCAGCTTCGTTTTGGTGCCATGTGGAAGGCTGTGGAGGCTATGTGGAGGGAGATATGGAGGGAAATGTGGAGGGGTGTGGAGGGAAAAACGGTGAAAATTTGGAGGTTTTTGGTGTCGGGGTGTCTTACAAAATGACTATTCTAACTATCAAGGAAGAGAGGGAGGATAGTCAAAAGTGGATGGAAGGTGGAGGAAAGATTCAGCTTCGTTTTGGTGCCATGTGGAAGGTTGTGGAGGGTACGTGGAGGGAGATATGGGGGGAAATGTGGAGGGGTGTGGAGGGAAAAATGGTGAAAATTTGGAGGTTTTTGGTGTCGGGGTGTCTTACATAACGACTATTTTGACTATGATAGGATGGAGGTAGGATAGTCAAAAGTGGATGGAAGGTGGAGGAAAGATTCAGCTTCGTTTTGGTGCCATGTGGAAGGTTGTGGAGGGTACGTGGAGGGAGATATGGGGGGAAATGTGGAGGGGTGTGGAGGGAAAAATGGTGAAAATTTGGAGGTTTTTGGTGTCGGGGTGTCTTACATAACGACTATTTTGACTATGATAGGATGGAGGTAGGATAGTCAAAAGTGGATGGAAGGTGGAGGAAAGATTCAGCTTCGTTTTGGTGCCATGTGGAAGGTTGTGGAGGGTACGTGGAGGGAGATATGGGGGAAAATGTGGAGGGGTGTGGAGCAAAAAATGGTGAAAAAATGTCGGGTTTTGATGTTTGACTATCTTACAAAATGACTATTCTAACTATCAAGGAAGGGAGGGAGGATAGTTAAAAGTGGATGGAAGGTGGAGGAAAGATCGGGCTTCGTTTTGGTGCCATGTGGAAGGCTGTAGGTGGTATGTGGAGGGAGATATGGGGGAAAATGTGGAGGGGTGTGGAGGGAAAAATGGTGAAAAAATGTCGGGTTTTGGTGTCGGGGTGTCTTACAAATCGACTATTTTGACTATGAAGGAGGATAGTCAGGATAGTCAAAAGTGGATGATAGGTAGAGCAAAGATCGGGCTTCGTTTTGGTGCCATGTGGAAGGTTGTGGAGGGTACGTGGAGGGAGATATGGGGGAAAATGTGGAGGGGTGTGGAGCGAAAAACGGTGAAAATTTGGAGGTTTTTGGTGTCGGGGTGTCTTACAAAACGACTATTTTGACTATGATAGGATAGTGGAAGGATGGTCAAAAGTGGATGGAAGGTGGAGGAAAGATTGGGCTTCGTTTTGGTGCCATGTGGAAGGCTGTGGGTGGTACGTGGAGGGAGATATGGGGGGAAATGTGGAGGGGTGTGGAGGGAAAAATGGTGAAAAAATGTCGGGTTTTGATGTTTGACTATCTTACAAAATGACTATTCTAACTATCAAGGAAGGGAGGGAGGATAGTCAAAAGTGGAGGAAATGTGGAGCAAAGATTGGGCTTCGTTTTGGTGCCATGTGGAAGGTTGTGGGGGGTACGTGGAGGGAGATATGGAGGGAAATGTGGAGGGGTGTGGAGGGAAAAAATGTTGAAAAAATGCCAGGTTTTGAGCCAGACTATCTTACAAAACCACTATTTTAACTATGAAGCAAAATAGTCAGAATAGTCAAAAGTGGATGAAACATAGACCAAACATTCCCGCTCCACCTCCAACCATCCACACCAACCTGAACCAAGCGGATGACGAGGAATCTTACCAAACATCCACACATCTGACGCGCTGGTAAACCTCCGAAAATTGATAGATTCAGGGGCCATCCACTTAATGGGCAGCTTTCCCTTGGACGCTTTGTAGTAACTGTGCTCCTCCACCCACCTGAGGGGAAAGAGAGAGTGAGAGGGAGAGTGAGGGGAAACTGGCAGGGGGTGGGTGACGGATTTGGACGGGGAAAAGTGCGTCAGAGAGGGGAAAGAGAGGGGAAGAGCGAGGGGACGGTGGGAGGTGGCGGAAATGAGAGGGAGAGGGGAAAGTGAGAGTGAGGGGAGGTGGGTGACGGATTGGAGAGAAAATTGATATACCTGGAGAGAAAGAGAGAGGGAGTGGTGTAGGGGGGGTGAGGGGAGAGGGAGAGAGTGAGGGGAAAAGTGAGAGTGAGAGGGGAACAGTAGAAAAACATACTTAATAATAATAATAATAGTAACTTTTTTAATATTATTTTTACCTCCACACCCCTCCACTTTTTCCTCCATATCTCCCTCCACATACCACCTCCACTTTCCTCCACCTACATAAAGTTTCCTCCATCTTTCCTCCACCTTCTCTCCAATTTTGACTATCCTCCCTCCCCTCCTTGATAGTTAAAATAGTCAATTTGTAAGATAGTCTCACACCAAAACCTGACATTTTTTCCTCCACACCCCTCCACTTTTTCCTCCATATCTCCCTCCACATACCACCTCCACTTTCCTCCACCTAGGTAAAGTTTCCTCCATCTTTCCTCCACCTTCCCTCCAATTTTGACTATCCTACCTCCCCTCCTTGATAGTTAAAATAGTCAATTTGTAAGATAGTCTCACACCAAAACCTGACATTTTTTTCTATTTTTCCCTCCACACCCCTCCACTTTTCCCTCCATATCTCCCTCCACATACCCCCTCCACTAACCTCCACCTACATGAACCTTCCTCCATCCTTCCTCCACCTTCCCTCCACTTTTGACCACCCTCCCTCCACTCCTTGATAGTTAAAATAGTCAATTTGTACGATAGTCTCTCTCACCTTGATAGGCCAAAGTCTCCTAGTTTCACACAGTCATGAGCTGATACCAACACATTCCTCGCTGCAATATCTCTGAAAAAGGGAGAGAAAATTATCAGGAAAATATGGTTAATTTCTCCCTCCACGTGTTTCCTCCGCTTTCCTCCACCTAGGTGAAGTTTCCTGAATGTTTCCTCCACCTTCTCTCCACTTTTGGGGTTCCTATCTCCCCTCCTTGATAGTTAAAATAGTCGATTTGTAAGATAGTCTGATGCTAAAACCTAAAATTTTCCCTCCACACCCCTCCACTTTTTCCTCCACATCTCCCTCCACATACCCCCTCCACTATTGCCACTCCACATGAAGTTACCCCCATCTTTCCCCCACCTCCCCTCCAAATTTCCCCTCCCTACCCCCCCTCTAAGATAGTCAAAATAGTCAATATGTACGATAGTCTAACACCCAAAACCTAAAAATTTTCATCACACCCCTCCACATTTTCCTCCACATCTCCCTCCACATACCCTCTCCACTATTGCCACTCCACATGAAGTTACCCCCACCCTTCCCCCACCTCCCCACCAAATTTCCCCTCCCTACCTCAACTGGAAGAGGGGAAAAATAGTCAATTTGTAAGATAGTCCAACACCCCAACCTAAAATTTTTCCCTCCACACCCCTCCACATTTTCCTCCACATCTCCCTCCACATACCCCCTACAGTTACCCCCCTCCACATGAAGTTACCCCCACCTTTCCCCCACCTCCCCTCCAAATTTCCCCTCCCTACCCCCACTGGAAGAGGGGAAAAAAGGCTTACCTGTGAACGAATTTCTTGCTTTCCAGGTAAGAGAGGGCTGTTGATAGTTGGAAGGTGTAGAGTAGTAGTGTGGGCGAAGACAGACTATCTTTGTTAGCCTGAAGAAAAGCCCTTAATTCTCCGTGTTTGGCTAGTTCCATGACTATCAGGAAGGGAGGGCCGCTGACTATTCCAACCAGCTTCACGATGTGCGGGTGGTCGAACTGCTGCATCACGTCTGTGGGATAGTACGGATAGTTTTGTGATAGTTTTCGGGATTTTTTTTGGGAGGGGATTTTTTTTGGGGGGGTCTTTGTGTGCGTGTGGCTCTGTGTGCGTTGGGGATGTGTGCGTCAAAGTTTGTGTGTGCGTAGAGGAATCTTTCGCGCACATGGCCGTGTCTCTCTCACTCTCCCATTCTCGCTCTAATTAAAGATATCTCACTTTTTGTACAAACTTTCACACCCAAAAATGTGTCAAAATGCGATTCTGTTTAATCATTCATCCAAGTTTATGTGCGTATATCTTTACGTACATGGGGTCTGTGTGCGTCAAAGTTGGTGTGTACGTAGAGCAATCTTTCGCGCACACACCCATGCCTCTCTCACTCTCCCATTCTCGCTCTAATTAAAGATATCTCACTTTTTGTAGAAACTTTCACACCCAAAAATTTGTCGAAAAGTGATTCTGTTTAATCAGTCATCCAAGTTTATGTGCGTATATCTCTGCGTACATGGGGTCTGTGTGCGTCAAAGTCAGCATGTACGTAGAGCAATCTTTCGCGCACACACCCATGCCTCTCTCACTCTCCCACTCTCGCTCTAATTAAAGATATCTCACTTAGAGTCAACATACTTACAAGCTTCCTCTAAAAACTTTTCTGCTCTTCCTCCTCCTCCTCCTCCTCCTCCTCCTCCTCCTCCTCCTCCCTCTCCCTCCAGTTCTTTGCAGGTCTTGATGGCGACCGGCTGGAGGGAACCATCTGCCAACCTGGAAGAGGAAGAGGAAGAGGAGGAGGAGGAGGAGGAGGAGGAGGAGGAAGAGGAAGAAGAATGATTTTTAGTATTATTTCATTTTTTATTTTTGTTTTTTTTCCCCTCTCCACTTTTTCCTCCATATCTCCCTCCACGTGTTTCCTCCACTTTCCTCCACCTAGGTAAAGTTTCCTGAATCTTTCCTCCACCTTCTCTCCAATTTTGGGTTTCCTATCTCCCCTCCTTGATAGTTAAAATAGTCAATTTGTAAGATAGTCTGATACCAAAACCTGATATTTTTCTCATTTTTCCCTCCACACCCCTCCACTTTTTCCTCCATATCTCCCTCCACATGTTCCCTCCACTGTCCTCCACCTACATAAAGTTCCCTCCATCTTTCCTCCACCTTCCCTCCACTTTTGACTATCCTCCCTCCATCCTATCATACCCAAAATAGTCAATATGTAAAATAGTCAAAAAAATCCACAAACACATTTACCTCACATTTTCCCTCCACACCCCTCCACATTTCCCTCCACCGCTCCCTCCACAGAGCGCCCCCGGTGACGCCCCTCCACATGAACCTTCCCCGATGACCCCTCCACCTGCCCTCCACTTTTGACCCCCCTGCCCCCGCTCCTTCAGGGTCAAAAAAGGTCGCGAAACTCACCTATAATGACCTTTGTGTACATCTCCGAACTGCCCTTCACCAATTATTGCTCCGACGTCAAGAGAATTTCTGCTTAATTCATAATCGCGACCTGGAGAGAAAAGAGAGAGGGAGTGGTAAGAGGGGAGAGAGGGAGAGAGGGAGTGTGAGAGAGAGGGAGAGGTACTACTTACTAGCTGGCGTAGAATAGTCTCCTTCATCGTCTACTATTTCCGCGTAGTCTTCTCCTCCTCCTCCTCCTCCTCCTCCACTCTTCCTGCCTCCTCCTCTCTTCCCTCCTCCTCCTCCTCCTCCTCCTCCTCCTCCTCCTCCTCCTCCTTCCTCTTCTTCTTCCTTCTTTGGTGTTTGCACATTATCTGAAAAAGAGAGAGAGAGAGGTAAATATTTATCCACTAATGTTGGTCTTCTTTCCTCCATATCTCCCTCCACATACCCCCTCCACTTTCCTCCACCTATGTGAATTTTCCTGAATCTTTCCTCCACCTTCTCTCCAATTTTGACTATCCTACCACCAATAGTTCATAGTTAAAATAGTACTTTTCTAAGATAGTCTGATACCAAAACCTGATATTTTTCTCATTTTTTCCCTCCACACCCCTCCACTTTTCCCTCCATATTTCCCTCCACATACCACCTCCACCTTTCCTCCACATACCAAAAGTTTCCCCCATCTTTCCTCCACCTTCCCTCCACTTTCCACCCCCCAATCTCCCCTCCTTCACCCCAAAAAC